>JANEYF010003737.1:692500-713705 GCA_029963845.1 Rhamnusium bicolor
TTCTCATGTTCTTTCGTTATTAAACTACTCTCCTATAATATTTAAAAAAGTTTGTTTGATAAACTTCTGCACCTAAAGGATTAATAAGAGGTTGATTTTTGATAAAAAGGTTCTTTGCTTATTCAAAAGGTTCTCACAAATAAAAAATATTAATTTAAAAATGAACTTAATTGTCAAATATTTTAGATAATTAAAAGTTGACGTTTCGAAATATTCTCTGATTCCGTTCTCAAAACTATAATAAAATTTCTTTGATAACAGATTGTCTTTTTTAGAAATGTCAAACATGATAGTTTCTATTTATATATTTCTATGGAAATATATAAAAAGAAACCGTCAACTTAATTATCTAAAATATTTGACATTTGTTTCATTTTCAGATTAATATTTTATAGGTGGCAGAAATTTTTGGATAGATATCGAAAACCAACATCTCACTAATCCTTTTGGTGCAGAACTTTATTTAACAAAATTTTTTTTAAATATTATGGGACAGTGGCTTAACACCCAAAGAAGATGAGAAGAAATTATAATGTTTCTTCTCATCTTGCCACAAATTAATAAATTAAACTGAAACAAAACCTAACACAAAAAACACCCGCAGCTGAAAAGTCAATAAAAGCTGCAAAAGTTACATGGACCAAAGAAGAAATCAAATATTGGTATCGTAAAAAACAAAATCTCAGACAGCATTTGCTATTTCTACATTCTGAAATTACATACAAATTACACCAACAGAATTTGACGCCTTAGAAGATAGAGTAAGAAGCCAAATAAGTAAAATTATCCACAAAAAATATCAACCACAATTAAAAAAGATTAGTTATTTAGCAAGCATACAGAACAAACAAGAGAAGAATGATAGTAAGAAGAATAATCAATTCTATCCGAGGTATGTCAACTTATCCGATACAAATTTTACTAGGAGTGAAGGGAAACTACTAAATCTCACCCTAAAATTCACACACCAACCACAAAATTGAAAGAAACAAAAGAAGACATTGCATTACATTCAGAGCTAGCTATTATTAACAACAATAAAAACTTTACAAACCCCCAAAGTGTAAAATACGAAATAGCGCAAAAAATTAACTGTAAGACAGAAACAAATAGCTCCTCACATACAGCTACAATAAAACAAATTCACAGAAAAGTTGTGGAAAATAAACTATCACAAATACAGACAAAGGCAATACCACAGTAGTACTTCCAGACATAGAATACAACAATAAAATTCAACAATTCTTGGAAGAACAAAATTTGGAAAACCAAGACAAGACCCCACAAAAAGTTTACAAAAGAAACGAAAATCTTCATCCAAAGTTTAGAATACTTGTGCCACACAGAAATTAAAAAACGAAGACACACCTATGAATGCGAGGCTCCAAAATTATATGGTTTGGTAAAATTACACAAAGAAAACAACCCCGTCAGATCCGTAGTATCCTATTTAAATGCACCAACACGTAAGTTATCTGAACTACTTAATAACGAATTTACATCGGAATAAACTGATCAGTATTATGTATGTACGGGATAACAATTATGAATAGTAATATATTACAATAAGCTCAGTATATTTATAAAATTTTTCGGTTAATATGGGATTCTCCATCAGTAAAATAACTATTTGGACAGTATTTCTATGTTCACTGTTTTTATCATAATCGACAGTAAAAATTAATAAATGATCAGTATGCAATAGAACGTAAGAAATCTGTAAAAGTTCAGTAAAAAGTGTTATACTAAAAATTACGAAAGATGACTTTTTAGAGTATGGAAAATTAAGGGGAATGATGTAATAATTTTACTGACCGTTCATTAATTTCACCGACCGTTCATTAATTTTACCGACCGTTCATTACTTTTACTGACCGTTCATTAATTTTACTGATCGCTCATTAATTTTACCGATCGTTCATTTATTTTACTAATCGTTCATTAATTTTACTAAGTGATTATTTATTATATTGACTGTTACTTATTTTACCTACCATTTATTAATTTCACCGACCGTATATTAGAATACTGACCGTTTAAAATACAATACTGGAAAAGTGTACTGTCTATAAAATTAAAATACCGGTCATTTAATTTGTAACCATTTAAATCTATCACAAAATTTAAACCGGAAAACAGTAATTTATTCTCTACACAACCAAAAAATTAAACCTACTAAATATTAACCATAACTCCAAAACTGGTATCCTTTGATGTGTCGAATATGTTCCTTAATATCCCTTCTACCGAATGTTTACCCTTAATTTCAAATTTGCAAAATTATTCCAAACCTACAAACCGAAATTCTGCAAGTATTCGACTTATGTTTAAAACAAAATTATTTCCAATTTAACGATGATATTTTCATACAAGAAACCGACCTTCTTATGGGTTCCCCACTTATCCGATATATTCATGGATAATCTCGAAAGTTATATATTAAATTCTACCATTGATGGACGATATCCTCATAGGTTTTAAAGGAACAGACAGACAGTTAAAAGAATTCCAAAATTTTATCAATAACATACATAATAATATAAACTTTACAACAGAAATGGAAGATGAAAATAAATCAATAAACTTTTTTGACTAAACTATAAAAAAAGACAAACCACATCCCTTTCCTACAATATTTACCGCAAACCAACGTCCCGTGACGCTACTGTTCCTTTTAATTCCTATAACCCTCTCTCTCATAAATTGGCCGCATATAATTCATTGATACATCGAGCTTTAAACATTGTGTGGGATATATCACTTCTACTGTCCAGAATGTAATGCAACATATATAGGTCAAACAGGTAGATCATGTAATATAAGATATATATATATATATATATATATATATATATATATATAGAAAGCATATTCACACACAAAAACAACACTCAGACTTTTATAAACATTTAGTAGATTCAAGCCATACTCTAACTATAATCATATGCCAAAATATTACATATTTGTGAAAAAAAGTAAAAAACTTAACTTATTAGAAGTTATGGAAATAATTAAGTTATACAATAATAAAAATTATAACATATTAAACGATCAGATAGATATAAATAATTCACCGTTATTAAATTTAGTTCAGTAAACTTATTGCTGCTAAAAATTCAACCCAAAATATAAAATTTTACTACCTCACCCTCGTTGCTTTTAAAACATCTGTGCACAGAAAAACCAACCATAAACTTATTTGCTGTTCATTTTATACCTAAAGAATCAGTTTGTATTTTTAGTTACTTGAAAATGTCCGAATAGGATTAAACTAGTTTAAAATAAAAATAAAAGTGAAAATTAGACAAGAAAAAAAACAGTGTTTTGTATTTATAGGCCAGGCGACAGGTAGTTCAATAAGGAAATAATTAGTGGAAAGCTGGAAATAGCTTTAATCGCTTTATTTGGACCCAGATATTACTCTCCCAAGTTTTCCCCCTCGAGCGAAGTCGGCGTTGGCCCTTCTGGCCCTAAGAAGGTACCATTTTTCGGTTTTTTGCAAATATCTCCCAAACCATCAACTTTACCAACAAAATACTTATTATAAAAAAATAATCTAGAGTAAATTTGCTACAAAAATGTTTTTTACCATTTGTTTCTAAAGTGAACCGTTACGATGCTACGACCATTCAAAGTGGAACCCTTTTTGATTCTTGCGGTAAAGTTATCGAAATCATATGCCATATCAAAGTTTCTACATGTTATTAGTACATTCTGTTCAGATTCAGTACATTTTACAAGTAGACTTCATTACTTTCTCACCGAGGACGCTGGCAACACTGTGTACGTGGGGATAGTAACACCTGCAGATGCAGCTGGCTTGCCGCGCTCGGCCTCTCATACAGCTGGCAACGCTGCTCCCATACCACAGCAGTAGTGAGTGTATACGTGTTTACGGACAAAATAATCAATCAAGATTGTAGTTTGAGAAAGTGCGGCAATGGCCGCGGCTGGTAATCCAACCATTTGTTTTATTTGTGAAAAAGGTTTAGAAGATGGAGACACTATTATAGTGAAGGAGCGAGGATTAAGAACCTTACGTGAAAGTAGTGTGATAAGACGTGATAATAGACATGTGTAATTACAAGGATTGCAGAATGTTACGGTTCATGTTAAGTACCAAAAATCGTATACCAAAGACAAAAATATTGCCGCGGCAATAAAATCTTGGGAAAGGGCAACAACGGACCGAAGCTCGCGATCATGTGAACAGTTCGACTTCAAGGTTAATTGTATTTTGTGCGGCAAAAATGCATCCGAAGAATTTTTAAAAAAGTGTTATTAAAAAACCCATTGACAGTCGCGTGGAAACACTCCATTTCAAAAACACACTGGTAGAGACAGTTGGTAAGCATGACGATGCATGGGCCAAGGCTGTTACTAGGAGAATTGCACATGTAAATGATTTGGTCGCTGCAGAGGGTCGATATCACGGCTCTTGCGCGAAAACATTCTTCAAGAGTTCTTCCACATCGACAAGGCCACCTGGTCGGCCCGAAGATGCTGCTTTCGAGTACGCTTGCTCTTATATGGAACGAAATCGAGAAGAATGTCAATTCACATTCAAAGAGATATTCGAAGATTTTGAAGGCTATATTCCTAATGAGAAAACGTTGAAAAACAGGTTGCTTGGTAAACATGGTGCTGATATCATTGTCACAGCAAGAAAAAAACAATGAATCGGTGATTTGTTTTCGCGACACAGGCTACAAAATACTCACGAAAAATTGGTACCATTGTCGAAAGATCGATGATCAGGAGAAGCGTCTAAGAATTGTAAAAGCCGCAGCAGACATAATAAGGGAAGATATAAGATCCACGATCTATGATACAGAAACCTATCCTCCATCCGATTCATTTTTTGACGATGCTGCAAGTGATGTTCCCCAAGCGTAGGTACTAATCCCCTAATCGTAGGTACTTTGCCACAGCTGTTTACATTGAAAAGCTGTTATACTTGTAACAAGTTAACAGCTTGTGCACCTGGAATGCTGACAAATATTTATAACATGTAGAAACTTTGATATGGCATATGATTTCGATAACTTTTCCACAAGAATCAAAATGGGTTCCACTTTGAATGGTCGTAGCATGGTAACGGTTCACTTTAGAGACAAGCGGTAAAAAACATTTTTGTAGCAAATTTACTCTAGATTATTTTTTATAAGGTATCTTGTTGATAAAGTTGATAGTTTGGGAGATATTTGCAAAAAACCGAAAAATGGTGCTTTTTTTAGGGCCAGAAGGGCCAACGCCGACTTCGCTCGAGGGGGAAAACTTGGGAGAGTAATATCTGGGTCCAAATAAAGCGATTAAAGCAATTTCTAGCTTTCCACTAATTATTTCCTTATTGAGGCTTTTTTTCGACCTGTCGCCTGGCCTATTATTTAATTTCAAATAAATAACTGTAGACGATATAATATATGTATACTAATTTTCAGACACTTTAACGTTAATTAATAATTGCTTGCACCCCGTTAAATAACACGAGCAATAAGTTTTTCATTGGCAAAATGTGCATTGTTTACATCACAACCACCAATCCACTTATTATAAATATCTGAAATAAATGTTCTATTAGAGGTTCGTTTTTACTGGTCCTAGTCTTTTTATTTCAATTTTGTCGGTGGAAGATCAACTACTGAATGGCTCCACTATTAAACTTTGCACAGAATTCATTTTTATGATAATAAAAATGCCGTTCATACGCGTCTAAGTATAAAAAAACTGCTGTGCTGTTTAAAGCCCTGAGCACTGAGGAACATACTAAGCTACTAAGTTTGCACTTGATTTGCAACCTATTGAAACTTTATGGAATAGACTCGACAAGGGAGAGACTGAGTGCGTAGGACTGCAATGGAACTAATTAGTTTGCCGGCTGTCTGCAAACCAGCGTCGATGTCTAACGTAAATAGGAGTGGTAGCGACGGCACCGTTTTGCGACTGCATCGAAAGTGATAAGCGTTTTTGGTAAGTTATGTATTTATAAATTATAATAAATTAAATCGAATATATTGCGTTGATTATTATGTAATGGTCCGTTTTTTTAAGAAAGACAATTTGGACTACATTCCATATAAAGTATATGGAAACTGTTTGAATTTTAAGTTAGATTCCAAAATCGAATAAAATAATTTTACCAAACATTATTGTACAAGCTGGTTGATACGCCGCTACCGTGCGGGCGGACAGAATTGTTTACGGCTAGACTCCATCGCGCCCACTAGGGGACAAATTGGGTATGTGTTTTTAGCGGGAGAACGTGAGAACAAGGCAGATCATCGAGAAAGGCGGAATAAAAGTCATTGGTGTGTAAAATGCTGATGCCCTGAGACTGTATTTTGAATTGTAAATTTTGGTGAGTGTAAATGTTGACCAGGCGATGCCGCTTTGTAGAAGGAGCTGAGCTGCTGGAAGTGTTAATGAGCCCAGGCCTCACACTTGACAAAGGTACTCCTTTGAAATGTACGTTAATAATTTCTAATCGTAGAGACTTAGTAGTCTTACTAGACTACTACGTCTCTACGATTAGAAACTATTAACGTACATTTCGATAAGATTTGAGCCCCGTGCCTTTGAACTAAAGCCATGTAAAGATTTTACATTTATTTGTGTTTGCTTATTATTGACTGTTTAAATAGCTACACATATTTTCCATCTTTCAATGGTAGCCTGTGGTTGTTAAGTTAAGAAAAACGTTGTATATTTTAATCTAAAAAAAGATGGTGACGCCCAATATCAACTAACTGTGTCGAGTTGATATTTTGTATTATTTAAATTTGCGATTGCCATGTGTGTCTTTGTTTTTGATTTATTTGATAGTAAGTTTTTTTTCGATTTTTATCTGGTTAACTACTTCGCTTCGCCGCCCGGAGAAGAGAGTCGTATGTATTGCTCATGTTAAATAAATGTATTTTGCTAAGAGATATTTGTTTCAATAAATAAAATTTAATTAATTAATTATTTTAATGATAGGCTGGGTAACAGATGTTACAATTTTTACGAACAATTAAATACAACTTTTTTCGTTAGCGTTATTGGGGTGGGGGTAAACGTGAAAACCATACCGTATGCCGCCACTGTCAGATTGATAGGAAAATGTAAAAAATAGTTGAATAATTATAATTATAAATTACCCCATTACTGTTAATTTAAATCTTCTATATCAGTGCTATTGTCTTCTTATTTCTAATGTTTCTTTTTATATTGTCAAAGTCAAATCTACGATTATGTTTTGCGAGACGTACAGAGTTTTGTTTAAGGTTTTTATGCTGTATTCATCTGCACATTATTTTGTGTGAATATTGTTTTGCTTTAATTTGGAGTATATTTTAAATTTAGTATAAATTGTTACATATACAACTCTTTGAAATAAATTAATGTAAATATGTAATAGGTATGTATTAAAAAAAAAGAAAAAAAGGAAGGGAAACAATAAAAGGAAAACGGAGAAAAAATAAAAAAGAAAAGAAAAAGAGCTGAAAAGAAAAAAGAGAAGAAAGGTGAAAGGAAAAACAAAGTGAAGGAATGTATATAGAACATGTACATAGTATAAGTGTAAAAAACTTTTATATATAAAAATAAAAAGTAGTAGTAGATAAAAAAAGTTACAAAATATAGAACAGACATTAAGTAATTATTTACGAGTAGCAGAACTGTCCACAAATGAAAACTGATCAAATAGACTAGGACTACTAAAATTGAGGAAAAAACGTATATACTATTTTGTGTGGATATCGTTTTGATTGACATATTACTCTTACAATTGTGATATATACCGTGTTACTTTTCTCTTGTAGTGGTATTTCAGATTTAAGTTTTGTGAAAACATAAAGAAGAAAAAGTTATATGTTAATATAATTACATAATATACGATTAATATACTATTATCTTAAATATTACTAAACTCTATAAAGATATTTTAAGCAGAATTTAAAATTTATAAGCAATTATCATTTTAATGATATGAAAACATTTATTTTAAACACGGACTAATAAACTTTCTCGTAAACTTTTTTATTAAACAATGAATTGTAATTTATGATATTAAATTTATAAAATAAATTCGCTAAAACATCTAAATATTATTCAAAAAAATTTTACTTCGTCAAATAAAAAATAAATACTTATGTAAATGGAATACATAATTTTAGTATAAGCATCTCAACGATTTACTTAAAAACTTGCCGAATCCCTTCAAGACTTCTCAGTTAGGCGCCAAGGGATATAATAACTGAGGGGAAGATTCCAGGGAGAGTTCGCAAATTCATAATTTAATTTTACTTTTAGGAGTCTCTTCTTTATTAAAGTGTTTTTGCGGAAATTTGATTTAAGATGCATTCAGAACTAAATTGGTTGAAAAAAACAAGATTCTTATCGTAAATATTCGATATTTTTATGACAATTAAAAGGAAAATTTTATTTTGGGCCAACATTGTAGAACACTATTTTTCTACTTAACTCCTTAACTTCTGACTGCAATAAATAGAGTGGAATTAGACTACCAAATCTGTTTAAAAATAAGTTTAATCTTTAATTTATCGATTTTTTTCTACTTAGAAGAGATGTAGTATTGGTAGCATTATTTTTTTTATCAATTTAAGCTCTTTAAGGCTGCTGGGTGTGCACACCCTCGTCACCAGGTTTATCAACATAAAACTTTATTTAAAATGTTTGTATTGATGAGAACAAAGAATGAAATCAAATAATTCATCTTAAATACCATATGAATTTAATATATAAAATTACAGACAATACTGATGCGTATTTTTTTTAACAACACGAAATACTTATATTTTATATGGTGTCATTTTATGAAACTAAATAATCGTATTTCTTATTAATAAAAAAAATACGCATCAGTATTACCTGTAAGTTTGTAAATTAAATCTATATGGTATTTAGGATGAATTATGTTTTCGTTTTTTAGTATTACTAACTGAAAAATTTTAACAGATTTTTAGATTTAAGTTGAATACTTGTAAATTTTCTACTAATTTAAAAAATATGAAACAGACGACGCTGTTTTTTTGGTAACGTTTTACTATACATACCGATAGTATAAGGAAGTAATAATCAGGACATTTTTCTACTAACTACCATATTTTAATTGATGTATTTCAAACCATGATAATCAATTTAGACAATTTTCGCAATGATGGAGGTATTTTTGCCAGGATGAGAAGTAGAACAATAAACAAAATTGAAATAAACTCTCAACAAAAATAAAATACAAAACAATGTAACGTGGCAAAATCTTAGAAAAAATAAATCAATTAAATTGGAGTATATGCCCAACAAAAGAACATAACAATTTATTACCGAAAGACAAGTTAAAAATTATTTTATTGAAATTATATAGGTACCTTTGATCACATTAGCTTGGTTAGATACATAATATGGAAACATAATTGAAATTAGAATAGCTACAGGAAAATATTATTGAAACATCATTTTGTCCTCTTGAATATATCTGGTTTTCTTTTTTTATATTATTTTCATTATTGTCTCATTTTCTACGCGTATCTCTATTCTGGTATCGTACCTTTGCGAGAATATTGACACAAGTCTTTGAAGCTTAGTATCAAGAAAATGGCGATCAAAGTTTCCAACCAACTTCAGTTACTGATTTCTTGCAATTATAAATTACAAATTTTACATAGAGATCCATGTAGTGACAAACTAACTAGAGATGATATTTAAATTGCTCTGTCTTATTTATTTTGTTGTCTAGATAGCTTTGTGCCATTCTTCTTGCAAATTACAAGAAAGCTTACCAACTTGTGACAGTATTCATGCTAAATGGGTTGCAATATATGTCAAGGTGACGTTATTCTTGCAAAAATGTAACAGATTTATTAGATCCAACAATTTTATTTTGAAATAAGTTACATGAGATAGAAACAGAACGAAATATAAATTATAAATATTACGAATAAAAATATTACTAGGTAACTTTGGTAACCCTTTATGAGGCACATTTTTTTGAACAACTTTAGTAAATGCTTCTTTTGATTCTTATTAGCTAGTCTACTTATTTGTTAATTTACTCTTCATATACATTTTTTATTCTCTTCATTGATTCCCCTCTGTTTCTTCAGCTTAATTGTTTTCGTGCATGGTTTTTCACTAGATTTTCTTTTATTTTGTGTATTCTGTTTACTTTCAGGTTTTTTAGTAGGTCCAGCTCTGGTTACTATTTTGTTTTGAAATACATTACTACTGGCACCTTCTTCGTTTCTATCAGATTTTGTCTCTTTGTCTTTGGCATGTCTCAGATTTTTGTAAAAGTCGTGATACATTTTTATTTATATAATTTTTTTCACATAGCTTCATTAAACCCTTGGATTTTTTTAAAGAAATGTCCAGTGGCTGTTTATAAAGTTGTTTCAACGGAAAGCTACTCTGACTTGGAATTTTTTTTTCAAGGAATAACTTTTTTTAAAAAATAATTTACTGTAGCTTGACTTGTAATAAAAAACAAAAGGCTCTCCTTTCGTCACCATTATTGATGTTATCTCATGCAAATTCACTCGTTCCCCGTTTGATAGTTTCATCCTATTCTGCTTTGTAAGTCCTTCATATCATAAAGGTTAGTGTGGTCCATTTCAATTACTACAAAGGGACTTCCACTTTTTTGGCATTTTTTGTGACACAGATCACAGAACACAAAACAGTAAGTCATTACCTACTGTCGGCTCAACAGAATACTGGTTTATAACGCACTGAATGACTTTTGAATTAGCAAGAATAGTGGCACAAGTCAGATTGTAATATTATTCTTGCAAAATTTGATAGAATGTCCCATGAACAAATTACCGGAATATAGTTACAAGAGACTTGTGACAGTATTATCACAAACTTTATCAGAAATTGAATGGTTAAATTGCTTACAAGAGAAGACCAAATGCGTTATGACCATCTTCTCGCAAAATAAGTTCAACAATTGAAATGATTTAATTTAACAAAACTGCATCAAACTAGTTGTAACTGTATAGAAGTAAATTTATTTGTCGATATTCCTAAATTCATAGTGGCTTATGTTGATTTATAATCAAAAATATAGGAAATAGAAGTTAAGAGCAGAAAAAAGTATATGGGATACAATAAAATCTCAATTTGTATAAATTTGCCACTTTTGACACTATTCTTGCAAAGGTGCGTGGTATGTTCGAGTGAATTATTTTTCCACATAGTTATTTAAAAATGTGTTAGCAAATGTTGAACAAAGCATCCGTAAAAACTAGTTGCTATCCCTTTCACATATACAAGTATTCAAAACGTCTCAATAAAAATTATCAAAAAAATACTGTAAGCTCACCAAGGAAATTTTTTTGATTCTAAGTTGTAAAGAATCCTTTTCACAAGTGGTCGTTAATAATATATTTCAATATGGCATAGATAAAAAAATAATTTTAACATTATTTTTGAGAATTGGTAGATCCCACATGATGTAAATAGTCGAAACATTGATTGATTGGATTACCAAGAAAGCTACTTTTACTTTTGACAGTTGTGAAAGACAAAATTATCACTAGTAAATTTTTTCGATATGACATGGGATGCATATCCAGAAATATAAATTTTAACTGGATCATATACATCACATTCGGCTTTATATTATGTACAGAAAAAGTCATAATTCGATTTACAACTTGGGATGCAGCTTTTTTTTGGCATGTTGCAGACATAATATAACATCAAAGGCCGAGTTAAAATAACACTGAGAACAAACGCTCTCGCACTGTACACGCACCGATAGTTATCATAAACTAATAAACACATGATATCAACTTACAAAAACAACACTTCAAAATATTATAACAGCCGATATTATATTAGGAAGGGATATCCTAAGAACAAGGCAATTTTCTTTAGATTTTACTTGACTTTGACGCTAGAAATTAAAATAATGGAACATCCTGTGGATACCATTTCCAAAAAGGAAACAATTGTATCGTTAGCTACCGTTACCGAATCGAGAAAAACCGAACAATGCCAATTGACAAACGTACCGAATTACCGAAGTTTCAGAAGGCTAAAGGCGTGACTCCACTAGCCAAATACAAAATTAGACTTCTGGATACCACTCCCATTAAACAAAAATTTAGGCCCCTAAATCTAGTCATGCAAGAAAACCTTAATGTAGAGCTCATAGGACCAAATCATTAGACCTGGGCAGAACGACCCCAATACCCAGCCAAAGCGTGTTTTCTCCGTTACCTTGTGGTATCCGACAGAAGTTAAGGGACCTTTTCGGGGATAGCCCTAGTCCGTAGCTGTCCAAGCTGCCAGTTACCCCCAAAACAAATTTTCTGACAATGTCTCCCAGATGCCCTGGCATCATTCCCAGATGTCCTGCCAGTGACTCCAGAGTTTCCGGTTACCCCTGGTAAAAACATTCCCTACCTGGCAGATGTCCTAGAGGAAAGTACCGCCCCATCTAGACCCGAAGACGCAAATTGAAGTTCCGATCCAGGAATCCCGAATTAATTATCCAATCCAGCTATCCGAAAGCAAACACCGTTACGTATTCCGACGCCCAAACATACTTTCTTACATATGTTGGGCGTCCGACCAGACATTGTTACAAGCTGTAGCTATGCAACGAAATGAAAGGAAATCATTTTCGTTCCATATCCTCCGTTTCCAAATTTTCGTAGTGTGACAGTTCACTTAAGATAGTACTATCTTGAGAAAATTTACTTACCGGTAATATCTCGTTTCAAAACAATGTACTTTTTTTTAATTTATATCTCCGAAAAGTAGTGTCCATTGTGGACATCAATTATTTAATTTCATGCAACATCGAAAGTTATGCAGCGTTAAATTAAATTTAACTAGAACGTTTTAATGCATACGAAGATTAATACATACATATTCCATATCGTCACGGTAAAAACAAAGGAGCACGAAATGCAAAATTGTAATAGTAGGCATTCACTTTATTTGTTACTTTTATAATCTGATTTTTTCAGTATACTTTTTCGATGTGACAACGATCAATATGTTTTCTTTATGTTGAGTAGTCTACATATATTTCTCTTTTGCAAATGTATATAATTTTGCCATTTAAAGGCAGGTACTTTGTGGTCATGGACATTATTTTCCAGTAAATTAGTTTCATTTTTTTTAGTAGATATCACAAGAATAAATCTAAAAATACAGCAATTTTGGTAAATTTATATACAACACTAAACATCTTAATTTTGTCACAAATTTTCATTTGAAAAGTTTTTGAGTATCCCATTAACTAATGAGATACTCTTTTGGTCATTATAAAATAGATTTAATGTATGTATTTTTCGCACTAAATTAAAATTGTTAAATGTGATTTGACACTAGTTTTAAAGATAATGAAGTTAAAAATAAGAGTCAATAATGAGATGTTGTTTTACTAATTATTTATAACATCAAAACACATTTTCAATGTGCTTAGCGATTGGTAATATAAGAATTGATTTATCCTTCATCTAAAATGTAGTCGCTAACTGTAGATCAATCTAATATAAACTTATGATAGCAGCAATAAACTTAACTGTTATTATAATCAATATTTCAATATGTGCTGTAAACTAATAGACAATATTAGGTCAAACTCTGTAACTGTAACGTCGATTTACGTAGGCAGAAGATTGTGCTTGTATCGAATTTTCAGGGTTTGGTTTAGAATTTATCTAGTAAACGATTCCCCAATACACTAATAGACAACCTACATACAGCGCATTTACTTGGGATGATATATAGGCCTTCATCATTGTGGTATTTAGAACTAAACACATTAATGTATGTAAGCTCAGTTGGGAAGGCTGTTATCTGATGGTTCCATATCATTTTAAATGGTACGTAAATAATGTACCCTAAAGGATGGGCAGATCTATGCTAGCTCTGATTTGTAAAACACTTAAATTCTGGTATATTGAAATTCTAATTTATGTACGTCTTTATTAATTTATTTAGTTAGTAAAGTTATAACATAACATAACATCATAACAATTGTTCAAAATCTCTTAAAAAACTATATAATAATATTAGCACAATTAAGATATACAAAATTAGCTTATCATGCTTACAATGCTGGTTGTGACTTCGACCAAGTTTTCTTAGACTCCTGTCTGAGGGGTTAAGAGATGTCGTTCGAACAATTTCCGGTTATCGCATATCTAACTAACTAACTCAGCCTCAGCCTCAGCACATTTTTATATAAAACTTTCCAGTCATTGGGAACTAAAATTAGTAGCATTTTTTCAGCGTGGATGGCAACTTTCAAAAACATGGCATGAAAGGATGCTTCTTTTGGACCTATTGTCGGAAATAGCCCTACCCGCCAAAGGGTTTACAGACTCTAATACCTAACCTAAATATTTAATTCATCTCTTGTATGCTGATAATCATTGTAAGTGTTGATGATTGTTCGCACCAGACAACTTGTAAACTATTTGTTTCCTGCAAATTAAATAAAAGAATAAATCAATAAAGCAGCTATCTGAATCAACAGAAGCTGAAGTGTAATTTATAATGTTTTTAACTATTTAATTACGTATGCAGAAATTTTAAATCTTGAGTTATATACTTATTAATTTGTGGCATATTTTGAATAATTATTATTATTTGCTGAGAGTATTTCTCTAGTTAACTATATTATGAAACCTAATTCGATGAGTATTTAGAAGACACATTTTTAATTTTTTTTTGAATTTTTTAAATTTGTCCATACTTTTAATATTTGTTGGTAGAATTTCACATAGACTAGGTTCTAAGTAGTCCCAGTTTCGTTGACCTATAGTTTTATCACATCAAGGCATGATATGACTGTGTTATTCCTCTTGTGACAAATAGGTTCTATGTTTATTTTATTTTTTTAAATATTCAATAACATATTTAAGCAAAACAGTTGTCGAATATCCAGAATGTTGCTTTCTTTATATAACTTATTACTAGGATAAGTTCGATTTTTACCAAAAATTGTTTTTAATGTCCATTTTTATATGGAATTTAGTTTTTCTAGATGGCTATCTACTTACTCTTCCCCAACCTACAATACTATATGAAATGTATGATTGGACCAATGAGTAATAAAGAATTTTTAACTGTGGTTCGTTTAAGTATTTTTTAAGAAATTTAAATCTGGTGTGTAATCCTCTGACTTTTTTTATAATATTCATTACTTGTAGATCCCACCTTAGATGTCTGTCTACAATAATGCCTAGGTATTTTATCGACTCGGCTTCTGGTATTTGAATGTCTTCATCAATTTTTAGCGGGCCAATATCGGGTAATGTGTTAGTATAGGAGGTGAACGGTAAATAATTAGTTTTGTCACAATTTAAGGTTAGTTTGTTGTACTGGAACCATATTTGTATTTTTTAAAGTCAGTCTCTGTTTTTAATTTTAAATTTTCCCAACTCTTTCCGATGTAGTAGTATCAACAGTATCATCAGCGAAACTTAAGATTTTACCAGTGGAGTTAATAGACAGTAAACTGTTAATATATATTGTAAACAGTAGTGGTCCCAATACCGTTTCTTGCGGGGCTCTGAATGTTATTGTTCTAGCACTACTAATAGTACCGTCAATCTTCACATATTGTTCCCGATCAGTAACTATTAATGAGGCTATAAATTTGCCCCCAAAGTCCATAGCATGTTATTTTTTCTAGAAGTTTTTGGTGGGACCCGGTATCAGAAGCTTTAGATTGACCAGTAAAGATACATAAAGCGGGTGCTTTTGAGCCTAAAGCTCTATATATTTCAGATATTAATTTATGATTTACATCTTCAGTTGACTTTCCATCTTAAAGACCATATTAGTGGTCCGAAATTATATTGTGGCCATTTGAAAATTTTAAAATTCTGCATTTTCATATTTTTTCAATAACTTTGGTGATATTAGAGATAAGTGAGATTGGCCTGCAGTTTATTACCTCTAGTTTGTCTCCACTTTTTATAAAAAAGAGATTTTTTAAATTTTAGTTCTTTGATAACTTTTCGGACTTCTGTCTCATTTGTCGGGTATAGGTACATCGCGTTTTCTATTTTGATGTTATTTTCGACAAAGCCCTCCGGTGGATCTTTTATTTTGTTTACATATGTTTGTCCGAAGTCGCTGTAGTGCTAGTTAAATGCGTTTGCTATTTGTTTATTTTCTGTAATATTTTTATCTGTTAATCTAATTTTAGATATAATTTTCTTAGGTACCAATTTACTACAAATATTATTTACACACTTCCTAAGACACTTAGTTGAGATTTTGTTATTGTTTATCATAGAGTTAAAATAGTTTTTTTTTTCACCTTTTGTATTAACCAGTTTAATTTATTCTTGCATTTTTTGTATGCGATTGAGAGGTTTATATTATTTGGATCAATTTGTAATTTTTGTTACAATTTATTTTTTTTTTTATTTATAGATTTTACGAGTCCAGAGTTCATTGTTTCCGGTGTATATCTTTGTGATTTATTTTAATTTCATTGGTGTTTTTTATAATATGGTGTTTTAATGTTTTGATAAATATATCTGTCATTAGGTCTATATTATTTTTACGGTACATGTCATTTCATTTTTCTTGTCGTAAATCCGATTTGAGATTAGCATAATTTATATATTTTTTATTTTTGATGTTTTCTGTTGTAGCTGTATCATTTCTTTCTTTATTTATATCGATTTGGAAATAGAAAAATGATCTGTGATCTCATATTCAAAGATATAAGATTTTATATTATTATCACCTTTATGTAGTGAATTTTTTTATGAAAAAATTATCTAAACACGTTTTATTTTGCGAACGAGTTTGTTCATTAATATATAATATAAATCCATGAGCACTCAATGTATTTTTATATTGTTCAATATTATCATTATTTGAAAGCAAATCTAAGTTAATGTCCCCCGTTATGATGTGCATGTCATTTTTTTCTGTTTCATATAAATAACGCAGTAGCTGGGTAGTAAAATTTTCTGGGCATGTACCAGGTGAACGGTATATTGCAGTTACTATAACTGTTTTATTATTTTTTAGGATGTTTAGTTGTAGGACCTTTATTTGCCCAATTTTAATAACATTATAATTATATTGATTTAATAAAGAAAACTACATCGTTACTAGTTAAATAACCCTTATTATATAAAACATTATGGCCATAGAGGTTAAATACGTTTTGATCATGTATATAATGAGCTTCTGTCAGTCAGATAATTTCAAAGTCAACAAATAATTGATTTAAAAGTATGGTTAATTCGTCAAAATTTTTAAATATGCTTCTTATATTGAGATAGTGGCGGCTGGTGGATTTAGATTATACAATATCTCAGTATTGGGGCATGGAACCCAAGCAATATTTTATGCACGACTATCAATACTGATTGAAGAAGTTTTGCAGAAAAAAACTGAAAAAAAAAAAGTTACAAAAATGCCCAGCCTCCCCAGATTCCTTCTAGACCATTAGTAAAATCTTTGCACTCTTTTTTTTTCGTAATCAGAAGGACAATTTATCACCCCGTTTTTTTTTTTTGGTTTTCGAAAACTTAGATTTTTTGTAAAGTTATGATATTTTGAAATTTAAGTTCTTCATCGTGTAAATTTCAAAATGTCTTAAGGGGCCTAGTCAGGAAAAAAGCTTCGGATAGCTGTGTCACTCTCTAGAAAGTTTTTATACATGTGCCGCTGAATAATTTTGCTCTTGACTATACCTTCACTGGACGTTTTATTCACCGACTTCATTGTGGTGCGATTCCCGATAGAGGTAACACTTCCTTGCTCCATTTGTAGTGACAAAGATACTTATTTAGAAAATTCTTTTTAACCAAATAGTACGGAATAAAAGTTTGAAACTTGCTGAGCATAATTACGCAGATTCATTCTAAACGACATGTATGAATTTTACCTCGAATTTTACCGATTGATATCATAATTCAGGAGCTAATCACGTCAAAATTTCACTTATATTTACAGTATAAATTTTCCCTACATAAAGTGAAAATTAATTAAAATAGATATATATGTACCCCTCTAGACCACTTTCAACTACTGATCCTCCAAATTTGGTGTAATTTGACCAAACCGTATGGAAGAAATAAATTTTGAAAAATTACCTTACAAACACTGGTTCGACTTACAAAAAATCAAAATTTTTAAAAACCAAAAAAAAACTAGGTGATAAATTTTCCTTACGAAAAAAAAATAGTTTGCAAAGATTTTACTAATGGTCTAGAAGGAATCTGGGAGGCTGCGCATTTTTGTAACTTTTTTTCTCAATTTTTTTTCCATTTTTTTTTCTGCAGAACTTCAATTAGTACTGATAGTCGTGCCTTCAAATATTACTTGGGTTCCATGCTCCAATATTGAGATATGGTACAACCTAAATCCACCAGCTGCCACTGTATTGAGATGTAGTAGTTTGGCACGATTTACACAGTTTTCTGCTGAGACATTTTCTGCACAATTTGTACATACAGTCTCTTTTTTACAATCATGCATTTTGTCGTTGAAACCGTTGCACTTTAAGCATCTCAGAACACTGATGTTTTCGTACACTGGGCATCTGTTATATTTTATGTTTATTTTATTTACTGTTATAAGCTTCTTAAATGTGGATCCCTTATATTCAATTATTGCCATTTTGAAATCTCCTTTTTTTGTGTTCTTCAAAAGTTTTAACTCGAGTTCATCGTCATTTTCTTTAAGACATTCATTCTGGTTAAGTATTGCTTCAATTATTTCTTCTTCTTTAACATCTCGAAGTTGGCTATTGTAACTGTAGGTTTTCTTAGTTGTGTCTCTTTTACTGTGTATTTGTTGCCTAGACTTTTTTGAATTTCATTGATCATTTTATTATTTGATGTACGGGAATTGCATTTTATTATGATTCCAGCATTTCTTCCATTTCTTATATTATCTATTCCTACTTGAATTTTGCTAGGATTAAATGAATTTTATAGGTCTTTTTTTTGTCTATATGCAAATCTATTTTTCGTCTTTTGGACTTAATATTAATTGTGGGATGGTTTTTTGTGATAGTTGTCTCTGGGTAACTCTGATTTTACAACGCTGGCACATGTTTATTTGTTTGTGGTTGTGGCATTTTCTCCCTACCCTGCTTGTTTTTCTGTCAGTTCCTTCTCAAGAAGATCAATTATTCTTTGATTTACTTGTATCAAAGAATCTTTACTATTAATAATATTTTGTAGCAGATTGATTGTGTGATATTTTTGACATGAGCTGCAATAAAATTTCAATATCCTATCTTTGAGTGATAGCACTTTTATTTCTGCCGCTGCTAATTTAGCATGTTTTGCAGTATCTATTGCTGCATCCATCACAGTTTACAACTGGGATTTCCTTAGTAATTGCCGTTTTGCAATCGTCACACTCCATTTTTATATTTACGTTTTGGCATAGTTTATAACGAACTGGTTTCTTTTATTGGTGGGGTTGGGAATTCCCAGCATTTTCTTCTGTTTGGGGTCTGCGTAACTATCTTTACAACACTTTATACTTTGTCACTACTTGGAAAAGCACACAAAATTTACGTCCGCACCGGTCAAAGGACTAGACTAGAGTCATTCTACTTGTAGTTATCAAAAATTCATTAATATGAGCATTTCAATTGAAAGTAATTATTAATACCATTCTGATTATTACTGTTTTTCGAAAACCTGATTTAATTTCATATTCATATTCTGCACACAAATTATAATTGGTTTAAACTTTTGTCCTCATGGTTTCACAATAATAATTTTTTGTTTGTCTTGAACAAATAACACGAACGAGTACTGTTAGAAATTTTCTAATATAACAGACAATACAGCTTGCACAGACATCCATTAATTACTTAACAAAAGCCATTAGATAATAGCAAAGGAGGTTACGGACACTTAATAAAAACATGCTCGAGTTATAGAGTACACTAATTTACTTTCTTCTGGATACTACTTTGTCCTGTTAATTGAATTAAATTTATACCACGAAATATCGTAGCTGTATAGAGCTCAAACTGATGTAAGCAGTAGTTAGAAAAATAGATTACATGATAATTGAAGATAGTTTTATAGTATTTGGCTCTGGTTTTTTTCTATTGACCGTTCAAGTAACACATGTGGTCCTCGTATTACACTTAAAACTTTATAAATAATATATTATGGGAACTTATAGAACTAATTGGTTATATTGAAAAATTATTTAGCACTAAATTGCTTATAAAGCAATTGAGTGGAATAAGATTGCTAGTAAAACGATCTCACAGCACAAATATAAAGCTACTTTTCTAAAGCATCTTATACAGTTTTTTTTTTACTTCATAAAAGACTTAGCAAGATCTTTTATACAAATAAAAGCCACTTGGATTTATAACAGGTGTATAAACCTTCACATTACATTTATGCAACTGTTAACAGCTTAGCTATTTCTCGATATTGGCTATATAACATTGAGTTTTAAAGCCATTTAAAGCAAAATTTTATAGAAATATTACTTATTTAAGCCAAATACTACATATAACCCTAATATAGACTATTTATACAAGCTTTCTATGCGTAGCAGAAGAAGTACATGATTACTTATTTAAGCCAAATACTACATATAACCCTAATATAGACTATTTATACAAGCTTTCTATGCGTAGCAGAAGAAGTATTCTATAAAGTATTTATACAACTGAAATTCTCTTTTGGAGCTATGTAGTTGCGGTCTTCCACCTTTAAAGAACACTTTTACAACTAAACTTACTCCGTCCCATAACCACTTAAAATATTACTTAGATAGTTTGATAGACGCTCCGTGTGTATTTCATGTGCTGATTTCATGAAAGTTGCCATGGCAGAAATAAATGTGGAACAATCCATTAAAATTTAAAAATTATTATTTATTGTAAAAATGATCTTTTGACACACGTGGGTGTTGAGAGGGGATGCAAGGGGGTGCACTTGAATCTTTCTGGAGAAATAAGTGTGGAAGATCAGAAAAAAAACACAGCAGGTTTTTCAATACCTACTGTGCTTTTAATTTCAAAATAAAAGGAACCTATCCATGTTTGAAAATAAATGTCTTAACGAAGGGCTCGCCATAAATCTATCAAAATGAAACTACTAAGAATCGGTTTATTGATGCTCGCAGTTAAATCCTATCTTAGCAAGTTAACTTCCAAAGAATGCTAGTTTCTACGATGCATCGATAAACCGGCCCTAACTAGGCTAAACATCGCACACAGAAA
>JANEYF010003739.1:0-29504 GCA_029963845.1 Rhamnusium bicolor
TATGGAGCTGGATGATATTGAAAGTCAAAACATCCTGGAGTACCCTCGAGATTATGCCTAACATGACCAATTACGATATAATCTTCAACATCCCTTTCTCCGAGAGAGATGAGTGGTATCGGAATAAAGCTTGTCTTCAGTCGGCTGCGAAGAACTTCTAAGGAAACAGGAGCCGGAGTACATAGATTACAAACCAAAGGGTGAGGACGTCCTTAAGCCTGGTACTAATGCAATTATATTTCAGGCCGAGGTTCATGCCATTAAACGTGTGTGTGCGAAGGATAAAATATATGCATCCTACAAGCAGACCAATACAAATTTTTTCATATGGCCGAGCACCTCTGAAACCTCTTGGCACATATCAGTGTAACTCTAAAACGATATGGAACTGTTAGAAGGCACTAAGTCATTTAAGCAAAAACAATAAGTGACTTTGGTCCAGATACCTGGCCACTCTGGTCTGGAGGATAACGAAATAATCGACTCCTTGGCCAGAAAAAGAGCAAGATCATGAATCATCGGACCCGAACCGATACTTGGCATATGCTCAAGTACTACCGAGAAAGCTATCTTCACCTGAGCTGAAAATAAAACTCTCTAATATTGGCAACAGTTACCAGGATTAGTTCATTCTGGTGTTTATAAAATACACTTGAAAATCAAGACCTAAGAAACATGTTAAACCTGAAAACCCTAAAGGCTATTTGCCTACATAAACTGGGCCTGGCAGAAAACGCCGAGTGCCACCTATGCTTGGAGGATGATGAGAAGGCAAACCACGTTTTGTGCACCTGTCCCGCTGTGGAGAAGATCCGAATCTCAATATTTGGCAGGGGCAATTGTTGCCAGAAGATCTGGACACACTCTTACCCAATAAAGTTATCAGTTTCATTAAGAGACTGAACTTATTGGTGAAATATAAAGAAGGAGTGAGCCATAATAGTCCTGCTGATGGGAGCAGTGGAGGGTCTACAAGGATCCATACACACGACCCTAACCTAACTTAACCTAACTATCGATAGTTTTGCAAATATTTAAAAAAATATATAAATATATTTTTCGTTTTTTTCGCAGTTTTGTAAAAACAGTTTTGGGGCAACTTTTTAAGGCAAATCCGTTGCCGTTAATCAATGATTTAAAAATGTTTCGATTTGCTTAGATCATCATCATATTTATTTTTTTATGGACGCCATAATGAATGTCATTCTTTATTTATAAGAATTTTTTTATTCCATAAAAACACCCTTAGGAAACTTGTAGGCGAATCATATAATCAATATTTGGAAAACGTTTAGAATTCTTGGATCATCATTATGTTCATTTTTTCCTTATGGACGCCATATTGAATTTTCATTCTCTGTGATTAACATTTTATCCTGAATACAAGGATATGTAATAATTATGTAATACTAATATCAATTTCGACTCAATTTGGCTTATAAATTTTAAGTATATTCACTCTTCCTTTATACTACATATTTTTTTGAGAGTTATAGTTAGTAAAATAACAACGCATTTGCAAAGTTGAGATTATCATAATGATGTAAAAAATCAAAATAGTAATTTGTTTATCTAATACTACCAGAAGATATATAGATCCGGTCTTAAATACTCTGCAGAAAATTAAAAATATGTCATTTTCTATTTTCTTTTTTTATCAATAAATGTCAAGAACCTGACATGACACGAGGACTAACATATGAATTAAAAGCACAGATTAACAGAAAGAGAAAAAAAGAACATCCGATTATAATAGAAAGTAATGAACCTACAATGAAGAGAATTTTCTGCTAAAATACCTTTAAATAGATAGAGAAATTAATTAGATACACAGGCTTGTAGAAGAAAATTGAAGAACAACTAATCATAACTGATAGTGTGGTATTAAAGAAAAAAATTCCAAAGTTAGTCCCAAATTTCCCAACTTCTGACTATGTTTAAATATTACAGGAACGTCTGGAAACATTGATTTTCTTACTAATTATTAACGATCTGCCTAGTCAAACCCTAGACGGGGAAGTTACAATCGTTTGCAGATTACACTACATTTTTCTTATCAGCTTCTGACTCGAATAGAAACTTGGAACTAATATATCTAACAGTTGGCAAATATATGAAGAATATGAGAGATTAGACCAGCAAATTATGGGATATTCACAGTAACTTGTTTACTAAATTGGCGGGTGTAATTATTTTTGGACCTTTCTGAACCGGAGCAGAATTATTGGACTAAAAAATGTTCAGGAATAAATCAATCCACGTCTGGTGCAGGACCCTTTACTATTCCGAATGAGTGGAATAGGGACGGCAAGTATGTTAGTCGCTGACACCTTGTTTTTCCCCGAATGTTTGGAAGACCAAATCTTTTGGAGTCGGTGTCTGCACTTGCCACGTAAAAATCATTTATTTGTTTTACATTTTGGATGTTACGTTGCTGTACAATCAGGTATGTATAATCTCCAGCATTCACGTGGCGCAGGGTGCTTACTCGTGTGTATTATTTGACCATCCTAAGCGCATTTTATATTTCGAGCTCTCCAGAGGTTTAAAGTCCATAATCAAAGGCCATCTACAAAATTAAATGGGTGATCTTGTGCTTCAGATCGCTGGCTGGTTCACAATGATATCCGCATGTTTAGCGGAGCTGAAGTAGTGAGATGCAGAAGAGAAGAAAACTCAGGGAATTACCCTCGCAGACTTTTCTTTTGATTCCATCTGCTTTGTCGTAACCCACGATACACCAGATGTTACGGCGAAGGATGCCCTCCAGAACGACGCCAGCAGCTGTTCTATGCATCTCACTCGTGGTGCTGGTATTGCAAGTCATTTGTGCAAGTGTAACAATAGCTCATGAGATGTTTCAAATGCCTTGCGGTAATCGATCTAGGCCATCAGGCGGTTCCGCTTGTATTGCACAGAATCCTGGATCAATAGTCAGTGTCTTAGCATACAAGATACGTTGTACATATCTTGTAGCAGGTGTTGAGGCAAATGATTGGTCTATAATTCTTCGGGTCACAAATATCCCCATTTTAGGGGGATAAGCACAGTATGCCGATTAACCAGTCCGGAGTCTGCTGCCCCTGGTTCAACAATGTGCGGAAAATTTGCACTAGATGGCAGTGAATGGAAGGAGATTTCTTTCACCGCCAGTAATTTCTGGCATCTGAGCTTGGGGCAGTAAAGTTCTTAATGCCAACAAGAGCTTGCTGGAGTGTCGTTGTCGAATGGACGCATCGTGTCGTATATTCCCGTCCAGGAGATTTCGTCATCTACAGTCAGCATATTATCGACAACAACCTGTTGTCATTGAAACAAGCGGGAAGTATTCTTATTTTTTTGTTTCATATACCTCACCAACTTTTTCAAAGATTTTTTATAGCCGTAAGGCACTACCGATGAAATAATAAATAATTCTTCAATTCAAGTCATATCCAGTGCACAATACAGATGCCCCAAAAGTATTAATTCGTCTTAATTCTAAGGTTCAACCCTAAAGTAGATTTAATAAAAATTAAAACTTTATTGACTGAACTGGTTTAATGTCTTTCCCCTACCTATCAAGAAATTAAATATTAAATACAAAAACATATCTAATGATTATATTATAGGAAACTAAAATTATTACTTAAATTCCAGCTGAATTATTTCGCCCAGTAAATTAAAAAAAATTAATCGCCTCCTTTAAAGGTTTACAGACATTAAAGCAATTGTATGAAAACTGCAATACGATAATTATGGTAATTTTACTAAAACTACATTCGATCGTTAATCCTTTTATCACAAAATTTATCTAAATGTGGAAAGTTTTGTTAAAAAATGTTTTATAATTAACTTGGCGTGCAGTAAATTCACAGGAAGTGCAACATCAAAGATAACTTTCATGCTATTCACGAAATATTATTAAAGTTGGTGAATGAGTGCAGTCATATTTCCGTCTGATAGTCGTGAATCCAGAGAATATGCAATATTCGCTACTTTTATATTTTTGCCGAATGCGAATCAACATAGCTCCGCCAGATGGAGTGAACATTCTTTCAGGAATAGAAACTTTTATGTAAAATATTTACTTTTTTCTATAAAAATGTGTTTTGTCGCACATGCATGCTGTTTTGCAGAGAATCATTGCACCATTGAACTTTTCATGTTTGAAAATAAAATACAAATATTAAATTGATTTGTGAAATGTGTTTGAAATTCGGATTTGTTTTCTTCTGTAACAGTATAATATTTATTAAACATATTTTTTTCATATACTATTTGTCGGGATAAGACCAAAACATGATTATGAAAACGTTTCCTTACCAATTATTTGTTTATCACGCATGCACCTTCCACAAGGCTTGGCTTAAAAAACAATATTTATATAATTTTAAGCAAAATAGCATATATCAAAATAACACTATTGCAGGCATAGCAATGATGCAAGAATTCAATAATATCATGAACAATTATTTAACTTTTTTATTAAAAGTTCCACTAAAATACCTCTATGAACAGTAGACATAAGGATGTAAAATGCTCAAGCACGTATTTTCGGAGAACGTTCTCAGAGCACGAACGAGCATGAACCAGAGTAAATAAGCGTGAACGACAATAACCCAAGAATGTATGTTTTGGGTTAGAAAATGTATCCAAAAAATGCAATTATGAATATATTCTGAAAATACTTAAATTTTTCACATTTCAGCACTAACAATTCTCAGTTCTCACAATTATTTTTATTTTATCAACTTGCTCAAATAAAATATCAAGGATGAAGAAAATAAATTAAGGAATAAATCAGTGATATCACGAAAGAAATAAGTACATTAGTTCGGCAGTTTACACCATGTTTTCCTTTCATGTTATATCTCAATGCAAATAAAATATTCCTCAGGACTACTAGGACTAGGTGTTAGATATTTTAGACTTAAAAAAATAGAAAATTTCAACTTTTTTATTTCAAAGCATCATAATGGAACAACAGATTTTTCAGACTCATAACTTCAAACTGGCTCATAATAGTCAAACTGCACACAGTGCACCAGGGCCATGCGGTGCAATTTTTTGAGGTAAAGCGAGTTACAAATTTGCCACCCTCATTTAAAAAAAAAACACTAAAAAAATAAGCCAATTTTGCATTAAAAATTTATTACAAAGAAAGTATTTTAGACATCAACTTGTAATTTGGCAAAATATATTTAGGACAATAAACTCAATAATTAGGACTTTTATTCGAATATTACTTAAAAAAGTTATAAACAAAAAAAATGCGATTTTGCCTGTTTTTTATTTTGTTGCATAAAAACTAATTAAATTTTTTAACGTTTGACATCTTATTTTGTAAATATTTTCATCATCTACAAGTACGAATTTTTTGTTTTACAATAGGAAAACCCGCTCTCGGGCTATAAGGCTTGGTTTGTAAAAAGTGACATTTTATTTCACTTATTTCTTTATAAATAATGACGCAACACAATTCAGCTGTTTCTTTTTTTTATTATATACACGGCTTGTCACCACGACCTTAAACTATTTGTATTTCTGAAACTACTGAGAGTACAGCTACGATTTTTCTTTTCTATAGGTTTTCTATGGTGTTCTTTCCAACTAAAATATCTACATTTTTCTGCCACTTCCGATTATACCGGAAATGACAAACAACCTCTTTATTTTAAATATAACACCCTGTATATTTTTGCATTTTTAAATTCTACAGTAAATTCAATTTTTATTTTATATACTGTACTCTCTATCAAAAACTTACGGTTTAGGCGGTATTCAATTTGATAATTTTTTTGACAGATGCAAACTTTTCAAAAACAGATAACAAATATTAGACATTGTATATTAGTTAAGTCAAATTGTAAAGAGACACCTTTTGGGAGATTAAAGTGAATATGAACTGAAACAAAAAATAACCAAAAAATGTCACTTACGTTTCAACAATATGTCAAAGCTCATTTTTTAAAATGGCAACTCCCAAATTTTAATTCAGTTCTTGATTCTTCATTAAAAAATAATGCAAAACTGTGTAAGCTTTTATATATCAAAAGTGTACCGTTTTTCAGATATTTACTGTTATAGCAAAAGTTACAAGTGAAATCTTTTAAAGTCAGTTTTATATAAATCAATATTTCAAATGTTTTGAAAAATGTTAATTTTTATTATAATCCGTTATGTTCAAAATAGCACACTTAAAGAATGTTTTTAAAATAAGACAAAAATTGAGAGTAAATAGAAAATGTTTGTACTTACGTATGATTTAACTTAATCAACAATAGTCAAGTAGAGCAGGAATATTATGCCATAAGGGAAATAGTTGAAATTTAAATAATTGTCGAATTTGAGTAGAAAATGTTTGTACGTACGATTTAAAATACTCAACAATAATCTAGTGGGCAAGGAATAATATCTGGAATTAAGGAAACAATTGATATTTATACGTATAATTGTCAAATTTAGTTACATTTGTCTTATTATAAAAAGTTTGTGATTGATAAAATGGCACGTTTAGGATATACAACTGAAGATTTTTTAAATATTATTCTTATCTCTGGTGAATGTAATAAAGTTGTCACCAGAACCTGTGATATTTTCGCAGACAGATATCCCGAAATACCGAAATCGACCTAACATACTAATTCAAGATTGCTAAACAATTGTAAAAATTTTTAATCTTTTACTAACAAAAATAAGAAAATTAAACCAATAGTCGATATTGAAGAAAACGAAATTACGGTTTTAGAATACTTCAGAGCTTATCCATGCGCTTCTCTGAGAGATGCAGAATTAGAATTGGGCTTATCATTTAAGTGAATATACAGGATTATTCAAAGATATAAATTTCATCCATATTCTGATAAAATGGTACAAAGATTAGGTTAGGTTAGGTTTGTTGTGAGTGGGTCTCAGTAGACACTCCACTGCGGCCATCAGAAGGCCTATTGTGGCTCACGCCTAATTATATTTCACCCAATAAGTTCAGTCTCTTAATGAAACTGATAACTTTATTGGGTGAGAATGTGTCCAAATCCTCTGGCAGCAGTTGTCTTTTGCCAAATATTGAGAATCGGATCCTCTCTACAGCGGGACAGGTGCATAAGATGTGGTTTGCCTTCTCATCATCCTCCAGGCATAGACGGCACTCGGCGTTTTCCGCTAGGCCGAGTTTATGCAGATGATAGTTTAGTCGGCAGTGCCCGGTATATAGGCCTGTTAGAATTTTCAGGTTTACCCTGTTTAACTCTAATAGTTTCTTAGCTCTTGATTTCAAAGGGTATTTTATAAACGCCTTCGAATGAACAACAAAGATTACTTCCCGGAGTTGATACAAAAAGGGTGCATTATGCCGAATTTATGCTCGTAAAGAACCAAGAAGATGACACGTTCTTTGAAAATATAATTTGGACCGACGAAGCAAAGTTCACAAAAATAGGTCTCTTTAATCGCCGTAATTCCCATTATTTGGTTGTTCATAATCCACACGTTGTTCGTGACAGAAATATTCAAAATTCGTGGCAATTTAATGTTTACTGTGCTATCAAGAACGATGCAATTGTAACCGGTCATTTCTACGATGAAAACTTAAATGGTAAGTGACATCTAGAAAATTCTATGAATAAATTAAGAATTGGTTGATTTTAGAGAGAAATATCTTGAAATTTTAGAAACTATGATTGTTCCATAGGTGGATCATCTGCCTCTAGCAGAACATCAGAAAATATGATATCAACACGATGGTGCTCCTTCACACAGTAGAAGAATTATTGACACTTTTTTTAACCAATAATTTTGGTGATCAATGGTTTGCAAATAGCGGTCCTCAATTGTGGTCCCCACGTTCTCCGGATATGACTCCATTGGAATTTTTTGTATGCGATCATATATAAAATATTTTTTATGGTAGTCCTTTAACAGCAAAAGAAAAATTGCCAAGAAAGAGTTTGAAATGCGTTCAAATCACTCACTCCCCAGCAAACAAACAATTTCTTAAATGTTTAGATATGAATGGCAACTGTTTTGAACATGTTCTTTAATTTGAAAATTGTTGACAAAATATTATTAGAAATTACATTTTTGAAAAGTCTCACATGTAACTTTTGTTATAACAGTAAATATTTCGAAAAGGTACACTTTTGATATATGAAAGCTAACACTTTTTGTGACTCCTTAACATATCACGAATGGGATTGCATCCCCCATTCGTGACATGTGAGGTTTTCTATTTGTTGTAATACTTTAGAGGGTTTATTAATTAAATGGTGAACAAGCAATAAAACAGGAATGGATTAGAAATTTCTATACACAAATTTATTAACAAATCATAAGTCATACTTACAAAACATTCATAACACCTTCAAAACATAATAGTGTCATGTATCTGCTATCCCCACAAACATCTACACTCGTAGATTTGTTGATGGAAAATCCAGGTAACACTTACTACTTTATTGATTAATTAATAATAACAATAATGGATTAATGACTGTATTAACTATAATCACACATAAGTCTCTTTCTTATTTCATCTTTACTCGTTCACTTTCAATTAAAGACTGAGTCTCGGCCCACCGTGCGTCTTATTTATACATCCATTCACACGGTCTGGAACATTCCAGAATATTCCCGGCCGTTTTCGTACAATTCCAGTCCCATCCAACCAGTCTACACAGTCCAGTGACGTAACACTGCCCCTTTCTTAAGCCTGAACGTCCCGATCAGGCAATTCATTGTTCCCTGCATACTTGGCTAGTCTCTCTATATGCACCAACTTCATCTTTGATTTTGGTTGGACATTGCTGAATCAGTCTACGACGTCGTTTATTCTGGTGACGACATATGGTCCTTCCTAAGGGTGGTGAAGCTTCGGGGGACCTGCCTTCCTTTCGTTCTGGGTTATATAGCCAAACCAAATCTCCAGCCTGGAACCCTCCTGAATTTGCCTTAAGATCATAACGAGCCTTCATACGGTCACTTTGTTATTGCAATTCGCTCAAAAGGAGCCCTGGCGTTATATTGCTTATTTCTTATTTGTAACCCTATTCTTGCCGCGCAAACTTCACATTGATGGCACCAAGCCTCCACTACTTGCAACTGTTTACCCAGTAGAAACGTTCTCTTACTTTTGTTAGGATTTTATTGATACTAAAATATACGCCAGACGTTCCACTTGCTGAAGTACATTTGCTACGTGACACCTGGGGACTACCAATTTCAAAGTAACTTTCCTCCCATCTGGACTTTCCTACGCTATCTTCAACAGTCCATCCTCTACTCTGAAGGAGTCCCATTATGCCCATAAAGCCTTCAGCCCCAACGATTTATTTGAAATGTCCTTCCAATCGGGTCGGGTTCCTCTTTCTTTCCATTTCAGAATAGGACCAGTTTCCTTATCGTTTACCTGCGCTTCCCTTTAACGACTCTTTTGTCCAATAATGCGGAATATCAATCTTAACGGTATTCATTATTTGTACATATTGCTGTTTTTCCTCAGGGTGGCAAGGGTTACCGCTATTTTGTTGTTCTCGTCTCGTTTGGGAATTCACCTTTGTCAATACTTGTGCGATCAACTTTTGTAACTCGGTTAATACAACATGCATTGCTTTATCTGCCGGGGTCTCTTCCACAGCCATGGCTCGCACTCTCTGGTCTGATTGTGTGGTATCCTCATAGGCAGCCTCAATTTCAAGTGCATGTACTACTTCACTTGTGCCTGGCTAATTTAAGGATTTGTCTAACCTGCTGGTCCCTTATTCCATCAATAAACTCTCCAACTGCCAACTGTTGCTGAAACTCCATTGGTGCATCAGGATAAGCTAAATGGGCTAATCTCTCCACAGCAACCTCCAACTCTTGGAGGATTTCTCCACCCCGTTGTCTGCGTAATTTCAGCTGAGCCTGGTATATTTGGGCTAGATGTTGGTCGCCATATCTTAGTCCTAACACCACCTTCAGAATGCAATAGTTTTGATGCTGTGTTGCAGGAATTGTTTGGAGCAAGTCTAAGGCTTGGTCCCTCAATGCTAATACCAACGCTGTTGCTTTCTCTTCATTGTTCCAATTATTTGAACGTGCAGCTGCCTCAAATTGTCTCTTATATGTTGACCATGAACTTTGACCATTGAACAAAGGGGATTGTAGCCTGGTACCAGACGACAGTACTAACTGGCCACCCTTCTCTCTTAATTATTGTTTGAGACGGGCTACTTCTCCTTTAACGATACTGACTTTTCCCATAACTCTACTGACCTCTCTTTTAATTTCACTAACTTATCCTTCGACTTCACAAACTTTTTCTATAACATCTCCTTTAAATTTTTCAGTGAGTGGGAATATGGCTGCCTACTGTTCCTCTAGGCTTCTATTTATATCTTCGTTTTCCTCCTGTCGTCTTATTTCCAGGCCCTCCATCATTTTCCTCAAGTCCTCTTTTCTTTCTAGCGTCTTATTTCCAGCCCTTCCATCATTTTCCGTAAGTCATCTTTTTCTTCCTATCCTTTTTTCTTGTTCTTCTTTTTCTTCCTGTCGTCTTATTTCCAGGCCTTGCATCATTTTTCTTGAGTCATCTTTTTCTTTCTTGATCTTCCATAATTTCCCTTTGTCAATTTTTTCTCTTCCTGTCGCTTTCTTTCTTGATCTTCCATAATCTTTCTTAATTCTTTCTGGCGTTCTCTTTTATGTTCTTCCATTTGTTGCACCAATGCTGCAAGTAAGTCTTGTGTTTGTTTCTCCGCCATGCTTCTTGTTGTTAGCATTAACTCACGACACGTAAATCAGTTCAGAATAAAGTTTATTACACTATAAAGCCCGTAAAATGTTGTTAACACATCTATTTTAATGATGGAATACTCTCGAAACAGCACTTAAAAGTCTTATTTAGAGTCTATTTTACTTTCCTGTTGACGAAATTCACCTTTCTCCAATATTTGTGCAATGGAATGTTCGACACGTTTCACAAAATATCACTATTAAGTCTTGTTTTGAGTCTGTAACTCGTTTCCGTTAACACAGTTTACGTATCTTCTGTGGTTTCCAAATCGAATATTCTAGAATTTTTACGTAAGGTCACTTATAGTCTTGTTTTTAAGTCTATAACACGTTTCCTTTGACACAATTCACGTATCTCCTGTAGTTTCCGAATAGAATGTTCCAGAATTTTCTCGAAATTGCACTAATAGTCCTTGTTCTCAATCCACAACACATTTTTACTAGCGGCACTCGCGTTACTTGCTGCTATTTCTAAATCGAATGTTCTAGAAACTTCTCGAAAATTTAATTTAAAGTCACTATTCAGTCCAGAAACAGCACTCCAGACGCTGTCCAGTAGTCTAATTCTTCGTGTTACCGCTAATTCCTGAGAACAACACGAATATTTGGAGGAGTTAGAAATTTAAAATGAGACGTATACTTTGCCTATTGTCTGGTAAATAGCAGAAGTTGTAAAAATTGGCAGAAGCAATCGCTGCACATGACGAGGACTAGTTCACTTTTTTTTGCTACAGATTTATTACCACATATGTAAATATTGGATTTGGACAACTTTGTTACAAAATGACTACTTCTTTTTAAGATAATGTAATAAAAATAACATCGGGACTTGTTTCCATTCGGTTATTTGTTTTTATATAGACATGTTTAAAGGCACTGAAAACACTACTTGTTTGATATTGCACTTAAATTAAAACTGATGTTAAATCAATTACGTATTCGGGTGGACTTGTTATGTTTTTGCGCGAGAGTTCATCAGTTATTATAAGTCAACATGTAAGATATATTGTAAAAAATGGTTAAAAGTGCAATGAGTAAACTTAATTCTATTAAGAAGAAGAATTTGTCAAAACAATTAACTGATGATTGATTTAAGAATTTAGTTTAACATAAATTTCCATCGGAAGAAAAAATTTCTAATGTAATACTGGGACACTTTTTCGAATTACCTTATTACTAAATATTTATGTCCAAGTAAAACAGTTTAAAATTATAGCTTGAAGTCAGATAAGAATTACATTTTTTTGACCTAGTTAGATTATGAATATTTTTCGTTAACTTGCTTTCTAAATTTTCTGAGCTGATATAATATGGCCCAGTTTTATTTATGGAATAGCACGGTATGAAGAATAGTTTTATTACATGCACATCTAGATCAGTAGTGTGGTGAATTATTGGAAGAAATTTTTTTTTTTACTGAAGGGCACCTCAATATTTGCGATTAATTTCAGAACTTTGCTATTCACATATCAAGCTATATATGTATCCCAACAGATGTGGCTTCTCTATGAAACTTTTCGTTTAGAGAAGTAAAAGTAGAAGTCTCTGCGTAAAGATGACTTCTTCTTGAAAGTCTCTGCTGACGTATTTCCCTTTCTTTTTAAACATTCAACACAAGTAATACAACTATTAAATATGATTTGAAAGAAACAGCTACTCAGCGGGCAAATACCCCGACCTGCATTGGATTATACCTTCAAATCATGATAGATCGATAGCCAATATAATTTGTCAATTCCTAACCAACCAGACCTAGACCGGTTTCGAATTTATTAGTTCTCCTCAGTATCCCATAGGTCTTGAAACAGACAAATGATAGTGGTCAATCTGCTAGTCATATACTGACTAAGGTAAATTGAGTAGGGGGGGGGTGTTTTTGGGGTTTTGGGTTTTGTGGGGGGGGGGGGGGGGTGGGTGGGGGGGTTTTTGGTGTTTTTTGGGGGGGGGGGGGGTGTGGTTTTTTTTTGGGGGGGGGGGGAGGTTTTTGGTGAGAGGTATGTAAAACTTCTCATATGGTCCAAATGCTACTATCCGACCGACATCATAGATGTCTCTTTAGCAACTTGCAACACCGCAAGTACCCAGAGCGGCGACCTCTGCCCCGGGTGGCAAACTACTGTTATTAAATATGATTTGAAAGAAACAACTACTCAACGGGCAAATACCCCGACCTGCATTGGATTATACCTTCAAATCATGATAGATCGGTAGCCAATATCATTTGTCAATTCCTAACCAGACATAGACCTGTTTCGAACTTATTAGTTCTCCTCAGTATACCATAGGTCATGGCACAGACAAATGATAGTGGCCAACCTGCTAGTCATATACTGATTAAGGTAAATTGAGTAGTGGTGAGAGGTATGTGAAATATCTCATATGGTCCAAATGCTACTATCCGACCGACATCATAGATGTCTCCGTGGCGGATAGCGACTTGCGAAGCAAGTACCGAGAGCGGAGACCTCTAGCCCAGGTGGACTAAACTACTGTTATTAAATATGATTTGAAAGAAACAACTACTCAGCGGGCAAATACCACGACTTGCATTGGATTATACCTTCAAAGTAATACAAGCCTCAGAGGTGCTAGACGAATGATCCAAGCAACCGGAGTAATACCTCCATCCATATTCTTAATGGAACTTTGCATAATGTAGAATTAAGTTTCTAACCTGCAAATCGAAATTGGGAATCGGATGAAAGGCAGTTCAGCTTAACTCTCAACTATAAAATCAGGATTGGAAAACAGGGATATTAAATTTTCTAATACTAATGGTTTTAGCCAGGTATCACAAATTTCCTCTTCAATTTTGGAATGACGTCCATGTGTTCTTATTACGTTATTAATATTATCTTTGAATGCATCTGTTATTGTTTTGTTTTTATTTCTAGCATCGTTAAATGATGATTTGTTTGTTCTCATCCAACTGGATTTTGTATATAGCCAGCTTATTCAAAGACACAGCATTAAAGCACTTTTTATCAAACTGTGATTAATGAGTCCGTTTTCTTCGTTTTATATGACGTGTATTATATTCATAAAAGGGTGTGAATATTCCGATGCAACATTCATATCAAAGAAAGCATCACGCAATAAATATAATGAATAGACAAGGTCATCTCATTGTACTGATTTAATTTGATGGTGTGACTGTATTTATTTTCTCAGTTAACGTGGTGACAAAAAATAGTAAGCTGTGTGTTATAGTCATATTTTAGTATATTCAAAGGTAGCGTGTTTGTGATTTTATTTTAAAAAATTACTATTTCATTGTTATACAAACGCTTTCACGTTTTTTGTCTTTTTTAAACTCTATATTTCAGAAAACCTTTAAAAATCCAAAGAAAGATCATGTATGTTTTTATTAGGGATGTGCTGTGAGACGTGTTAAATAATCGAATAACTAATATTCGACCTAAAAATTACTACCAAATTATTCTGTAGCTAATGAAATAAAATTTGGTCTTTAATATTCGATGTTGATTGTCGCCGAATATTCGTTGTCGAATACTACGAGAAATGTCATTCGTCATTCGTAACATAGAGAAAGATAAATAAATTAACAAACTCGATTATTATTTATTACAGCAATTAGGTGACTTAAAGAATTGCAAGAGGTGATGAAAGCTCGCAGTAAATAATGTGGGAGGTAATATACGAGTATTATTTAGCGGCAGTCTAATCATCTGTACTAAGTGCGACCGTAACCGAATATAAGCTAATAATTCGGGTGCAACCGGATATCATAAAAATGTTCGAATATGTCGAATTCTTGGTCCACCTTTAATTTTTATTATTTTGTCATAAAACAACACTTATAATCTGATTGTATCAATTTCCTTGATATAGAGCTCTGTAGATTGAAACAAAATTAACTATAAATTTCTACACAGTTAACATCAAGTACCGTCGAATCAATAGCAAATAAATTATTTTGAATATTATGTAAATTTACATTAATTGTAAAATTTATATAAAAAATGTAATAGTGAAAATAACTCCTGTGCTTCCTTAAGCTGTAGATAGCTACAGTACATAGTCCTTCATAAATTGCACACTAATTTTCTCCAGGTTTCATTATTCACTACGGAAAGAGAAAGATGAAAAAATATGAGAAGCACGGGAATATAAAATCCTTTAGCTGATATTATGGTGTAAATCTCGCAACAAATCGCTACCAATTTACTTGATATTTCCTCAAAATAACCTCAGTGCACATAGAGGAGAGCACCTCAATCTCATTTCATCATAGCATCCAGAAGAAAAATTACCCACGATAAGAATCTTGTTTTCTTGCTTTTGTTTTTAAAGTACGTTACTTTAGTTTGAAATCACACAGCTGTGCCACCCCTTTACTTACCGTTTCCTTAGAATGTTTTCTTCATGTATCCACTAATACAAAGTCGTATCACGTTCTAACCAAAACGAGAATTTAAAATTTTAGTTCATTCTGTTTTCCAACAGCGTAGCAAAAATATGACGCTCTATCACAAATGCGTCTTTTTTAAATTATTCTGTATTCCGTATAAATTTATACTATCGTTTATATTAAATCCAGAACAATCCAGAATCTATTTTTATGAAACTTTTGAAAGTATTTCTCTAATATCCTAAACTCACGTACTAGAGAAATAAAGAAATATAATTTCAATAACATTAGCGCCACCCAGTGACGAAACCTTCAACTACATCCCTATAGAACAGTTACGACATCTTTACCTGTTGATTTTATGCTACTATCCCGCATAAAAACATTTCCGTTACCCGACTCTAAATGGACTCATAAAACTTCGTCTGTATGTTGACTGTAGGCCGATGGCTGTGTGCTAATAACGCATAATCAGTTGCCACCAGATTCGTGATTTATAAAGCATATTAGATGAAAACATGATTTTACTGAAATTAAATAATTTCCTGTAAATGAATGTATTAATTAAAAATTTAATTATTATAAAATAAAGATTGCAGTGATTATGGCCTGCATGCCAAACGTGAAAAAATGTAAAATGTATTTAACAGCTGGCTTTACATTTAATTTCATATGAACATTTTATAAAAAAGAAATACCGGTAAAACCGGGATATATTTAAATCTCATGATAAAAAACGTAAAAATGTGGAACCTGCTTTACTGAAAGATGGCCACAGATGGCGGCAAGAGTTCAAGCAGGCAAGCATTGCAATAGTTATACGGATCAATACGAGTCCTGCATATTGCACGAATGCACATCAACTTCGTATCTTTCATTTTTTTTACCACATATGGTAAATGAAACAATCCATCATTACAATATTTATTACGCATGCTGTCTACTATAACAACAATTACTTATTTACAATAAAATAATGATAAAATTATATTTCCTTTTACATTGTAAACTAATATGAACATAAATTATTAATATTTTTAATTTCAATTAATTTTATTGAATGCATTTCATTGTATTTAAAAAAATAGAATTATATCTATCAAATTATATTAAATTCTTAGACATGATTATGGTAATATAAGTGATGCCAATTAAAAATTTTTTATTTGAATTACATACATACAAATATTTTACAGCTGAGGAAAGTCTGAAAAGTCGCAGTTCAGTTTAAATCAAGCCATTCCAGTGCACTATTAAATATGCTCGCTCTTGGTGTTGACTAATGTGAATAATTCATAAGCAAGCAGATAGAGAAATGAAAATTTCAGAAATAAAAATATTACTTTATAAAACATACCTTACTCAAATTTTGTTTAAAAATGTTACTTATTTTTGTTTTAAACTTACTTCTTACAATATCGAAGAGACATTAAGCATAATTTAATTTGGTCAATAAATTGAAAATTATTTCTAAGGAAAATTAAAACCCTGCCTGCTTTGTTGGACGTGATTTTGCTTCTGAATTCCCGTTGTCAACTTTTCCACGTCTAGACACAGACACTGTTAAATTTTTTAGATATTTTAACGGAAAATCGAACACAAAGGTGGCGTACGCTACCCGACTTCAATTAGCAAACTCGGAAAAAGTAGGTACAGTTTTATACCTCATATATATGACATCAAATAAATACACTATAATCAAGAGAAATCGAATATCAGTGAATCATTCCATGTACCACTTAAGATGTAAGTCCAAATAAAGTTGTATTTTTTTTTTTTAAATGAAACACACATTCTTGAAAAGCATTTTTCTCAAGGATTCCAAAAATATAATAATGGTGTTCCATTTAAAAAATATAATTTTATTTGGCTAGGGAAAATTTGAACATCTTGTATAAGATTTGAATATATTTGGTTGCAGTACGATTGATGTACAGGGTTATTCAATGAAAAAGCCCACCCCTATATTTTGTTTATTTTTCGACTTAAAAAAAAATTCAAATAAAAGTTGTAGTGAATCAAATGAACTCTTTAAGAATCCCAGCAGAGAATATACAGGTGATCCCATAAAAGTGCCACAAACAAAATTTACATTTTTTTAAATGAAACACCCTATATTTTTTTACATTTTTGAAATCTTTAATAAGTTCAAAATGCAAAATGCGTAATAATTAGTATAATACCTACTGTTATACATTTTATACAAAATAAAATGTTACACGTTCTTGTTATTTTTTATAAATAGTGAACATGTCGTATCGCACTGATAAAGTAAACGTTTTCACAAATAATATGACACACAAAACCACGCAGTTTGCTTTTTGAATTTATTAAATTATTTTGTAAGGCACGTATCAAATCAATTGATTTTCATTCATGGCGGACCTGATAACCATGCAGATGCTGATAGTATAAAATTTGCAATAAATAAAAAATAATAAAAGATAAGATACAACATATCTAAACAAAAAGAAATTGATTTCAAAGATGTAAAAAATATAGGTTGTTCTATTTAAAAAAATGTAACTTTGGTTTGTCCAGCTTTTATACGATCACCTGTATATCTCTTGTGTGGGGATTTTAAATGAGCTCAATTAACTCAATACAACTTTTATTTAAAACATTTTTTTCTAACTCGAAAAATAAACAAAATATAGGGGTGAGCCTTTTTCGTTGGATAACCCTGTATAATATTCTTATAAAACTTTTTTCCGTATCTAAGATAATAAAGTTTCTATTTGGACTTACATCTTAAATTGTACATGGAATAATTCGCTTATATCTTAACTCTAATAATTTCACAAAAATGTTTATCAAGGGACTGACAAAATGTTGGCATAGAAATTCATATGAGGACACGAAATCAAACATAAAAAAATATTTTAACATGGTCAAAAATTAAGAATTCGAATGTTTTATAATTACAAATTTAACTGCGCTGAAATGTAAATGAGTTCTAATTATCAAATGATTCCAAATTGGTTTATGAAATTCACATCGAGTACAGAGTAATTTAGTGTTTGTGGAAATTACCTCATTGTTGATAAATTTAAGTATATTTTATTTTTTGTGGTAGACAATAACCCTAATTTTTAACTATTAAAAATTAAAAAAACCGTTACCAATTACTTGGGGATCAGAACTTCCTCACTGTAGTAAAACTCGACGTGTGGTGGAGTTTATAATAAAAGTAATTATTGACGTTTCCAATAAGGCACATTTTTTAACGTTTCAAAAAAGTTATATTTTGATGTTTACAATAAGTCACTTTGACGTTTGACAATTTTTTTCTGTCTGATATTTTGTGTATCGTCATAATCCGTCGAGATTCATCCAGAAATGCAATAATTTTTTTTTACAAATATACAGGGTGTAACAAAAAACCATGTCATAAACTCAATGGCAGATTCTAGGCAACAAATAGTGACGAAATGACTTAACTTACCTGTATGCGAAAATGCTTCCAAAAAATTTTTATGGGCCTTTAAAGTCGAAAATAAAAAAATGAAAAATTTGCTCTAACTCTGGAGTCCTTGTAAGATATCTTCTTTAAATTTGGTACAATATAGCACTAGTAGTAGTTCAATATTTTAAGTAATTATGATCAGTTTATCTCGATTCAAAAGACAAGAAGTGTGGGTCATGTGACCCATTTACCCCCCCATTTTTTTTAAGGGCAAAAAAATATTTTTTTTTGAAAATTAAATTTCATTTTTAAAGTGTTTCTACTCTTACCTTTTTTCTACGTGCTTTAGTTTCCAAGCATTTAGTTTATTGGAATTGTGAATTAAAATACTCTAAAGCAGAATTGAACAAATTTTTTGTGATAAGACTTTTAAATCGAATGAAATAGTGTCCTCTGAATAAACAAGCAATTTAATTTTAACAAAATAACTTTTTTGGAACTTATTGTAAACAATTTATTTTAAATAATTACTTTATAAATTAATAAACAACACCTTACCTAATTAAATAATTTAAAATTTCATAAATTGAACAGAAATTTATTCAGGCTTTATTTTATTACTTTAGTAAGTGCTCAAAGTGACCTCCGCCTTCATCAATATATTTAATACATCTTTTCAAAAATGAAAATCTGATTTTATTAAAAATTTGCTGCTTCTAACGAAATCTATCTGCAGTATTTATAATTATCTCTCTGAGATGTTCGACACTATCAACTTACACAGAGTAGACATTTTCTTTCATATAACCCCAAAAACAAAAGTCAAGGGGGGTTTAAGTCTGGCGAGCCGGCAGGTCACTTTATGGGTGCTTCTACTCCTCGCCCAATCCAACGTTCTGGAAATTATTCCCACAAAAAAGTTTCTGACCACACGACTGTAATAGGGGAGGGGGGGTGCCTCGTCTTGAAGGAACCACATGTTTTCTTGTATCGGTAATGGTACTTCTTGAAGAAAATTGGGGAGATCATTTCGGAGAAAATTTAAATATTCTGTCCCCGACAGACGGTGTGGTAGAAAAAATGGTCCAATTAAAAAATTGTCCACAATTCCTGCCCATACGTAAACTGAAAAATTGTTCTGATAATGCATCTCTTTTTTTTGCTCTCGGATTTTCGTCGGCCCATAAATGTGAATTGTGATGATTTGTCACGCCATTTCTAGTAAAAGTAGCTTCATCCGTTGACAAAATATTCTTAACGAAGTTATCATTTTCTAAATTCTTTTGTCGCAACCATCTACAATATACAAGCCTAGGGGCATAATCTTCTGGTTGTAATGCTTGAACAGTTTGAACATGGTAGGGGTACAGCTTTTATTTTCTTTTACTAATCAGTAAAATAAACATACAAAATCTGAGATTTTGCAAAAGAAATGTCTGTGAATAAGACATTATTATTATAATTAATTATTATGAAAATTTTGGTATACCATGAACTATTTTCATCACATAATATGGTTGAAGTTATTAAGTTATTGAAAGATTAAACGATTTTATTATATATATATATATATATATATATATATACAATATATATATATATATATATATATATATATATATATATATATATATATATATATATATATATATATATATATATATATATATACATATATATATATATATATATATATATATATATATATATATATATATATATATATATATATATATATATATATATATATATATATATATATATATATATATATATATATATATATATATATATATATATAATGACGACAACTACGACATTAATATTTCTTTGTATATTACAAACTCATTGAATCATTTGTGTTATGTAATGCTTACTTTCTAAGAATATTAGATTATTAGTATGTCTACAAATATTACGACAACATCCACCATTTGATCTAATTTACTAATAATGCAACAAAAATATAAAAACACATTTTAGAATAAAATGAACTTAATCAAGGATTAAAACATCCCCATCTTTCGCTTGAAGCATAAACTTCGTATGATGTATATAATCTGCAAACTCTAGATAACCAATTATAAAACAAAAACTTTTTCATGGCCCGTACCTTAAGGAACAATTTGCAGTTTAACCGAAATTTATAAAACCGTCCCTAATTGTTAGATGTTAGATAATCCTGAGATTGTAGTTTTTTAAACCCGATTTCTTTGTATGTGAATGAAATGTTTACTTCAGTTTAGCGTTGTTCACCAGTTCTTGTGAAACTATCGAGAGATTAACAAACATTATAAATGGTGCCATCATTAATCTCTAATGGATATGTTACTGATATACAGATACTGTCTCAAAATATTTTCCTGATCGACTGGCGCCTTCATAATCAAAATATTTCAAACTATTTTCTTTAGTGGAAAATAAATTGATGAGCAATGTTTTTATCAAACCTCAACGATAACTTAGTTCATCCACGGAAGACCATCAACATTTTGGCATTTGTCAAATTTGCATACAGTATGTGTATTAGACATAATAGAATGAAGGAAGACTGAAATCGTGCGTAGTATGCACTGTTGACCGCACGATAGCTAGGTGGAAAATAATTCTCAGCTCTGCTGATGCTAAGAGCGACGGCTTGGTCTGCCTCTTGTTTACATTGTAATGTTGTCGTTTAAGATCTTTCAAGATATTGTTGCTCCACATTGTGTCTTTTCTACAAAATAGTATGTAGAAGCTCAGTCTTGTTGGAAAATGAGGTCGCCAAACTTCGACTACAATTAGGGGTTCAATAGTATCTTCTCTCCAACATTTGTAGGTAAAAGGCCTCGTAAAATTTTGCAGTATAAATACAGGTGTTATGACCTGGTCATCCAGTATACTGGCCCAAACAAGTTTTTTGTGGATATTGGGTAAAGTTTCTCTGAAAATAGGCGGATTCGTGTCAGACCAGCACCAAACATTTTGGCGATGAACATACCCATTCTGAAAACAAAAACACAAAAAGCACTATTTGTGATCCGATTTATTATCACATGCGGATATCTCTCCTCATTCAAGATATACTTGGGGGGGGGTTATGGAAACACGGTATAAATCCGTAACATTGCCGAGGAAACTAGGATTAGTAAGAATTCTATTGAAATGTTACCCAGTATCACCCTTTCAAAACATCTCGTTAAAACTAACTGATTCTGTGAAACGCAATTTAATCATGTATAGCAAAGATATAATATTTTTGTATAGTGGTGAGATGAGTCGGGGTATCAACAACAATGGAATTGAGAACCGTCATAATAGTAAATAGTGGTCTAAAAAGAATCCTCCGAGAGACCCAAACTACATGGAGTTGCATTTTGTTTAATGGATGTCCAATTGGTAGGTACACTCTTTCAGAATAAACGCGAAACAGTCCTCGAAATTTAAACTTTTTGGAAAATGCTCTTTTACAACGACTTAAAGATGTTCAACTAGTTGAGCGAGTGGGAACGTGATAGGAGCAAGAAATGTTCATATTGGAAATATTGAGCACTTCCCCTCTTCTATTTTTGGAACTATTTGAGCCAAAGTCACCAACCGATTTGAAAGATATGAGGACCAGAATCATTCATGCTTGTAATGAAACAGCAGAAGATATGTTTGTGTCTTTTTTTTGTTCTTGAGTTACGGGACGAATTTTTGACATAGATGACCGCCATATTAATAATAAGGGCGTTAATTCTTTGGGCGTTATTTTTTAAAAATGTCAAAATAATGTGCGTGAAAATCTGGAAGTTCATGTATCTTGTGGAGTTCTCCAAGTATATGGAATCACTGATAAATCAATTTATTTCATATCATAAAATGACAGAACTCTGTTAAATTCAAAACACGTTTATAGAAGAAAACGAAAAAGTAGATTATCTCACAAAAAGGTACCGAGAAAGTAAAAAAATTGGTTCCATTTTGAATTTAATCTAGTGACGTAAAATATCTACGCACAATAGAGGAGCCAGACGCCTTCTCGAGACCTATAAATTGACGTAAATCGTATATTAAATAATGATTCTTACCATGCTAAAAATATAAACACTACAACATCACATAAATTAAACAACCCCTAAATCCTAAAGTTGAAGCTGTACAGGAGGAGCTTATACTTTGAAAAATTGAAAAAAAAAACATGGAGACAACCATTTTCTCCGACACTTCTGGCTGCCAGAGCAGTGATTCGGACTCAGCAGCATGTAGACAGTAAGGGTACGGATATGTGTAGGATGCCTCGCTGCTCGCGGTGGATGTCGCAATCGTGGTAGCGGTCGAAATGGATGTAGATGATGGGTGGACATACCAGAGAAGTTTATCGAGTCAGTGTTCCGTGCTAATTGTATAGTGGTAGTGTACGACGAATAATGTGACTGGAAGGGTGTCATGTGATTTAAAAGAACCAATCAGGTGCAAGTTTTCACGATGCCTTCCTTTATACAGCAACGAAAAAAATATCTTGTATCTACCTCGAGATCGTGCTAGATCTCGATGTAATCCTTGATATAAAAGGCGAGGGTGAACTGCTAGCATCCTCGGTAGGGTACGGACATAACGAAGATGCCTCGTTGCTAGCGATGGATTTCGCAATCGCGGTCGATACATTGATGTCATCTCCATGTAAAACCAATCTTCGTCTTTAATTGTAATCGCACATATCAAGGCTGCTAGCAGTTCATTCTTGCCATTTACATCGAAGTCCAACTCGATATCGTGGTAGGTACAACAAATTTGTTTTTCCATTGCAGATGAACGGAAGGTCTCGTGGTAACGTGCATTTGACTAGTTCACTCGGATTACTTATCATGTCACACAATTGGTTGTACACGAACACCAGTACTGAAAGGATAAGTCTGTCTGGTATATCCACCCATCATCGACATCCAACTCGGCAGCAACTGCAACCGACATGGTGACAGTGATCGCGACCTCCATTTTCGCCATGTCTGCACCCTAAGTTGAGCCTGTCACATAGTGTGCTCTAACCAACTACGCTACCGTGCCCTATAAGGGATGAAATTTGAAATTGAGGAGCTTATTTTCAAAACGAAATTTCTGAAACACGCTTTTTTAGGAGTAATTACATAATTTTCTATAACTAAAAAAATGTGTCCCATATATTTATCATGTATTTTAAACATTTAAACTATAGAAATTGCATTTTGCGGTTTTTAAAAGAGTTCATTAAAGCGAGTTAAGTGTCATCTATATCTCAATAAACGTTTTGTTAGAAATTGTAGTTTGTAAATAAGCTCCTCAATTGATATATTCAATTAGTTACGATCTATGGTGAAAATTTTTTTTTTTATAAACAATATGTATTCTTTGAAGTAAAGGGTGAATCATGAGAACTTTTTGCTCATATTTTTTGCTGTAATCTGTAAAAGTGCAGCTATTTAAAACACATATTTGTGTATGTTGTATTTATCGATTTTTATTACTTAAAGTGGATACATCTCAATAACTTCCTTTTGGTCAAAATAATTATTACTTAAAGTAATCTCAATAACTTCCTTTTGGTCAAAATAAAAAAAAATTGTTTTATTAATTACTATTTTTATTTTAAATATTAGCACAATGGTAATATAAAAATAAAATACTAGTAATACGAAAAAAAATTTTCAGCTAAGGAGTTTCGTATCCACAATCTCTTAATGAAGTTTTATTAGTCGGTTTGGATAAAATTAGTAAAGAAAACCTCAAATTATCATTTAGTCGACGTTTCGACAAAATTTATTGTCTTCCTCAGGACCACAACATATAACATAAATTATGTATAGATTCAAATAAATAAAGATGTAAAACATTTAAACACACAGTATAACTGTTTTTTTATTTTATAGATAACAATAATTTAAAAAAATGGAAAAAAAGTTACGTAAATACACAAAGTTATAAGTAACAAAATGAGGAATAAATATATTATTTAAAAGGTAAAAAAATTATTTTTGTCTTAAATATAAAGTAACAAAAAGTAATAAAATATTAGATTAGGAAATCACGCTTACCTAATGAGGTCTTTGTTTTCAGTCAACATAATCATAATCGTCAAATAAAGAAATAACGTCGCTTATAATAAAAAGGATTCTTGGGTCAAACAACGGCCATTGGGCAATAAATTAATGGTTTTAACTAGTTTCTCACGCAGATCGATATGAAAAGAAGGGGGGCGTAAAAACAGAAATGAACCAATATATTAACATGAATTTTTAATATATTATTAAAGTCTCTAATCACAGTAACAATGAAAAGAACTATACTAAAAATATTATAATCACAAAAAAAAGATTATTATCGAATTGTCCTTATTTTCATGCAAAGTAAAAAATGCATGCTTATTTATAAACATCTATTATTGTAATAATACAGGGGCTATACTTAAAAGTTAGCTATTAAGTTATTAACATATTTTACTCAAATTTTTCTGTATCTGGTTTTTTATTAACAGTATTATTGTGTTTGTTACAGGTATCATCTCGTAATCAATCATTTTTTGTAGTTATGTTCATTGTCTAAAATGTTAATCATTGTCGAAAATAAACTCGTGGTTCAACTCCAAATGATGAGTTGCTAGAGCAGTTTTTTTTTGTGAATGTGTCTTATAATATACTACTGTTTTGATTCGTGATTTTTTAATAATTGTTTAGTTTGTCCAATATATACAATTATTAAAAAAATCGAATCAAGGAACACAAATGCTCGTGTAACATAAGACACATTCACAAAAAAGAAAAAACTGCTCTAGCCGCTCATCATTTCTAGTTAAACCACGAGTTTATTTTCGACAATGTTAATATTTCAGACAATGAACATAACTACAAAAAAACGATTGATTAGCGAGATGATACTTATTAACAAACACAATAATACTGTTAATAAAAAAACAGATACGGAAAATTTGAGTAGAATATATAATAACTTAATAGCTAACTTTGTAAACTTATAGCCCCTGTATAATTACTACAATAATAGATATTTATAAATATGCATACATTTTTTACCAACTTTTTACATGAAAATAAGAACAATTTGGTATGTTTTTTTGTGATTACTAATAATTTTTTAGTATAGTTCTTTCATTGTTACTGTGATAAGGGACTGGTACTCATGTGTATTAAAAATTCATGTTAATATATTGGTTCATTTCTGTTTTGCCTTTACACTCTTTTCATATCGATCTGCATTGAAACTAGTTAAAAAACCATTAATTTATTGCCCAATAATGGTCATTGTTTGACCCAAGAATCCTTTTATTATTAGCGACGTTATTTATTTATTTGACGATTATGATTATGTTGACTGAAAACCAAAGACCTCATTAGGTAAGCGTGATTTCCTAATCTAATATTTTATTATCTTTTGTTACTTTATATTTAAACAAAAATAATTTTTTTACCTTTTAAATAATATATTTATTCCTCATTTTGTAACTTTATAACTATATTTACGTAACTTTTTAATTTTAATTTTTTAAATTTTTTTAAATTATTGTTACCTATAAAATAAAAAAAGAGTCATACTGTGTGTTTAAATGTTTTACATCTTTATTTATTTGAATCTATACATAATTTATGTTATATGTAGAGCTGTCCGAGGTCACCTGGCCGACAGAGCCGTCATATGACTCATATATTTACATCATATCATAATACTTGAATAAGTACAGTAAATGGAAATAAATTTTAACAATAATGTTACATTTTATAAAAATTTGTATAAAACTCACCCTTTTAAGCAGATTTATGAAGTAGTTTGGTTGTCGTCATCACAAAGTGGGGAAGATCTATAGTATAATAGCATCAGGTATGTTTCTACAGCTGTCTCCGTCAGCGATGTTTGCTTTGGTGAAAAAATATGTTTTGCATTTTGAAAATGACCATTCGACATCTACGGATGTAATACAGGCATAAGTAAAACAATCTGTGAACTCACTTAACGAAGTTGTAGATGCACCTTCACAAATTTGTCTTAATTTGCTAAAATCAGGATTTTTCTGTAATACACTCTCGAATTTTTCACTAACGCGATTATTTTTTGCGTCATTTATAGCCTGTAGCTGTGTATTTACGTCGTCCACTATTTGCAGCGATTCCACTAACGACAACGAACTATTTTGCAATTTTACTATTGCGTCGTGTAGTCCTCTATAATTGTTATTAATAGTTTTTAAATCTGTTTGAAGGGAAACGTCTTGAAAGCTTGTCTGGCTTTCCCTAATAGCTGCAGCCTCGTTAGGGTTGAACTGTAGTATCACAGCTTTTATTTGTTGAAAATATTCAGCATAATAAGAAGCCGCTTTCAACCACGTTCTCCAACGTGTAAGAATCGGCTCTGGTGGTTCAGGGATACCAGGACACTGTCTGTGAAATGTTCGAAGCCGTTTAGGAGATTTGAGAAAACTTTTTTTGTATTTGCTATTAATGCATCTACCTCTGGAAAACATTTTCGAATCGTTTCTGCCACAAGATGTAACGCATGCACTTTACACGTAACATGTAAAAACCTACAATTGTCTCTTTGAAAAGAACGGCCTACCATGCGCATTGTCGCAGCACCATCAGTCACAAACATCAATACTTGACTTGTTGAAAGTTCAAATTTTCGAATGTCTCCAACACCCCACGCGTAATTATTTCGCCAGTACACGCAGTTAGTCTTTTACTAGCTAGTAAAAGTGGAAATGTTAGTTTAAGAGGGCCCAGTACACATACTATAATATTTAAAATAGAATTTTTTTTACAATCTGTCGTCTCGTCAATACATAACCAGAGCCGTGTATTTTTTAATCTACATTTAATCCTATTTACAATGTCTTCACGAACAGCTGGAATATATCTACGTAACGATGTACGACTTGGTAAGTTCACCTGGGGATTGTATTTATTCCAAAACTTCCGAAATGGTTGTTTATCCAGTATATGTAGCGGAATATTACAGGCTATTAACATTAACAATAAATCAAACATAAACTGAGTTGTCAAAGGCATGCCATTTTTTTTATTTTGATGTTGCACGGTGTTGATATGACGACGACAATCTATTTTGTGCCAGCACATTAAGTCTTGATTACAAACTTTACAAATTATTTTGCATCCGTCATAGAATAAATCCGGAAATTCACAGATAAATTTATTCACTGTGTCCGCGTACGGTCGTTTTTTACCCTTTGGCGCGTTTGACATTATGTATAATTTATAGGTACAACCTCACACATCAACCTTTCAAATAAGACTGCAGCGTAAATCACTTCTAAATCGGCACGTGTGACGCCATCACAAGACTGTGGCTGTACTCCAGCCACCTCGGACAGCTCTAGTTATATGTTGTACTCCTGAGTAAGACAATAAATTTTGTCGAAACGTCGACTAAATGAGAATTTGAGGTTTTCTGTACTAATTTTATCCAAACCGACTAATAAAACTACATGAAAAAAAAATATCATGAAGTATTTGCCTTACGTGACAACTTACACCCTGTAGAATACTTTAGCATTTCTAAAATAAAAATTAAAAAAACTCTTTTTATTATTTATGTCAAAATTGGCATATTGATGCAGAATGTAATTAATTATCAACAACTTGTTTTGAAATTCAGGTGTATATTCGGCGAATACCTGATTACGGGTATACTAGAAGTCACGTGACGGCTGTTAATTGAAATGTTTTTAATATCGTGAGAATAATCATTATAATATAAGTCATCCACTTGTGGTAAATAAATTAAATTATTTGAAATGAAAAATCTTTTAAAATAATTTTCCCTTACTTTATTCTACATGCTTTAATTTTCAAGAAGAATTCAGTTTATTCGAGTTATGTAGGAGGCATTATTAGAGCGGAATTTTAGACATTATAGATGGCTTTTGAATAAATAGCCAATTTACTTACAGCCAGAAAAAGTTTACTTAATGTCGATATTTATGTGGTGTTACGTTTATTATTTTATTTACTGTGATGAATGAAATATTTGAAAATCATAACTTATAGACATATTGGTTTTTTATTTATATATAATAACAAAAAAGAAATATATTTTACTTCCGTATAAGAACCAATTCCTTCTTGCCTTGTCGCTAATCGTGAACGGCATTCATGTTTTTTTGAACTTCAAAAACTTTACTTATTTATTGATACTATAAAATTTCAGAAACTTTCTAAATAACAGTTATACCTAATACTATTTTGCCCCTCAGTTACTTATCTAAACAACCGTGTTATTTTTTGTGCCAGTTAGCACCAATAAATGAGGGAAATTTTCTATTCGAGTTGATTTTCTGCACAAAGAATAATAGAAGTCTAACTGTGGCCTTAAGTCGACTGGATGCTATTGTGTTGAATTGTCGTGAGCAATAGAAAGCAAGGGCTTTAGCCTGAGACGGCCATAGCAAAAAAAGGCGTTACAAAAAAAATCGAATATAATTGCATGGAGAATCAATCACAAATTTTAAGTATTTCTAGGTAATGAGCTGACATAAATCGTAAAGATTTTAGAGTACGATATTAATCAATTAAATAAATATAGTGTAAAAATTAATGTGTCTCTCTTTGTTTTTATTTTCTGAGTAATTAATTAACGAATATTTAATAATAGCTTCATATTGTATGTTTATTTATGGGTTAAAAATATTTATAAAATATTCAAATATAAAAAAACCTAAACTATTACCAGAAACATAAACAGATCTTTCAAATTGTTTAATGTTTAGTAATCTTTATTGGCATATTTCATTAGTGTGCCGAGTTATGTAGTTCATAAAAAAAAGTTTTATAGTACGGACATTTCAGCTGTATTTTAAGACATCCTCAGGACTGTTAAGATATGAATATTACCTAGAAAATTACAATTTAAAAAAAATGAACGTTAGTAAACAACTATATACACAAAAATGTACAGATCTGTATATACACGGAGAGAAAACTATTCTATATTAAAGTAATCGATTATTCTTGA
>JANEYF010003740.1:0-87659 GCA_029963845.1 Rhamnusium bicolor
AGCACTCCAGAATATTCCCGGCCGTTCGTAGACAATTCCAGCCTAATCTAACCAGTCTGCACAGTCCAGTGGCGTAACAATATTTTTCTTAAAATCGGTAATTGTGACTAGTGATTTTTTAATATACACGTGTAAATGGCATAATCACAACAACAAAAAATCGTTACATCCAAGCGGTTGCGAGAGTGTCAATAATAATACAGGAGTGAAAGGAGGCCACAAAGAGGTTTCAAAAATTTTCTGATATACATGACATTCCATTTAAACAAATGTTAGTTGACCCTGTAGAATCGCCTTGGCTGGCCCTGTATATTCGAAAATAATTTCCTATTATAGACTCTTGTGTCTAGTTTATTAATATTTTTAAATCAAGTTTCTAGCTATTATACAACTCGATATATCGAAGTCGGACACACTATTGCCCCAGCCTGTATAATCCCAATTAGGCGTGATTTAATTAAAGCGTTTGGGAATTTCGCAAATACGTGGGACCATTGCGAGAAAATTACAATCCCGACTTCGTAATTCTGCTTAATAATTGATGGTTTTCGTACGCGGTAATGTTTTTACTCTAAAGTTGGGTTAACCATTTGGATTCTTCACATGTTTTGGTAAAGATTAGTATAGTCATAAATAACACATTTAGTTCGTATAAAGTACTAGAAAGTGCTGTTTTATTTGAGAAAGAAAATAGGATACAATTCTGAGCAAAAAATATTTCAAAACACTTACTAGTGGTATATGTTAAAATTTGTAATATATTTTCAACATTCTTGAAGCAGTTTAATTAAACTTAGAAAAAATATTTGAATAAGAGTACTTAAAAAAATAATTAACGTAACAGTATGAAACCGAAATTATTCTCTGTAAGAAAAATTATGTTCACCACAGCACATCGTACTTCATTTTGAAGGGACACACCGTTACTTATTATTATATAGTCCCTAAATACAATTTAAAACTCGCCTGTCTCTCACGTTTATTTTATAATAACAGAAATTACGACTCTTGTATGGTAATGTAATTATTGTACTCATCACATTTAAATTATATAAATAGTAAGTAACTTAAATGAATTATAATAGAACGCCTGAGGAAAATTGTTATTTAACAAAAATCATGTTTATGGTATTACTTATTGTAGTTTTGAATTAATTAACCCTAATTTCTCTTTAGTAAAGTTTTATAATGGGACAACGATTTTTTCATTAAAATTATTAAATTGGCCGTGAAAAAGACGGTCAGTGGTGAGTGTATTAAATACAAAATACTATTATTATATAAAAACTGCACATATTAATATCATGGACCAATATAATTCTCTCTAAAATATTTTTTCACTTCTTGATGGTTAACGTACTTTTCTTCTAATTTAAAAAAAGGACTGGGAACTAATCTTATAACTAAAGTAGTTGATATTTCGAGTACGGTGCTAAGATATAATAGACACCGGACAATTTGCGTGCTCGCAGGGCAGGCACATGGGGTAATCATTTATACGGAACAATTAAAATACATACCTGGAGTGTATTTTAAAATTTCATAAAACATCCTGTACTGTATTCAGGGCATCAATATATATTGCAAGGCACGGGCCAGACAAGTTTCATGAATCGTATTTGGGATACGTGGATCGTAATATAATGGACACCAAATTGTCCGAATTTTGGAATGGAGATTTAGTCATGCTTGATGTAAAAGTAAGATACATCAAACATGTGTCGATCGATAAAGTTTTTTATAAGTCAATTTATAAAAATCGTCACTTATAAACTACCGTTATTTTTCAAGATGTGAAAATATTCCATTAAAAAAGTTGTTTAGAATACAACTTGTGCCATTTCCAATATAGAATAGAAATTTATTTATTGAATTTATCAGTATAAATGTTGAATGTACAGGGTGGGCAAATTATAGGGTAACTCGGTAATTGTAAGAGATACAAAAATGGAAGACACATTCTGTATCTCTTTTTTGAGACAAGTTCACTGGCGAAAACAAAAATTTGCTATCATCCTTTGTTTTCGAGTTATAAACAAAAGTTCGATTTTTCGACTTTTAGGCAATATCTTGGTTGTTTGTAAAGTTAGGAAAAAACAACTTTTACATTCTCTAGGCATTTTTTTTGTATAATACAGTGGCGTTGAGAAAACTTAAAAAAAAGGTGCAATTTCGAGTTATGGCATAAAGTTGTATTTTTTAAATGGGAATTATAGTTGGCTATGGTTTAGTTAAAAGGGGAAATTTTTTTTCTCTTTCATACTATATACCATATGTGGGATCGCTTTTGATGTGTAAGTATCTAATAGCGAAAATAATCTATTAGTGAATTACTTTTTTACTTTTTTTTTATATTTATTCCAAGTAGGCGTGTGTTATCTGTGACATTGTTTATCCGTTTGTCAGTAAATTGCATATTAAAATTTTGTTTCCGGTAATAATTACACCCCGTAATCGTAAAAGTGAAGTGATGTCTTACGAAAATTACGAGAAATATGATATGCTAGAATGCTTTATTCAAAGTAATAACAATTGTGATATTGCAACTGAAATATATTTCAATCACTATCCAGAAAGAAGACAACCTAATAAAGGTATTTCTAAGAGGTTAAAAGAAAATCTCATTAATTTTGGGTCTTTCAGCAAACCAAGGCCAAAAAATTACAACATTGAAGATGCTGAAGAGATTTCTATAACTGCGTAATTGGAATAGCGGTAACAAATCATTCAATTTCAAGTCGTCAAATTGAAGCTGATTTTAGGATTTCAAGACGTCGAGCATTGGGTATTTTGAGGACACACGAATTCAGACCTTATACAATAAGGAAACAACATCACCTGCAACCAACTGATCTTCAGCGACGATTGGAGTTTTGCAAATGGTATCGTCAAAAAAGTCAACAAGATCAATTCTTCTCTAGAAATGTAGTTTGGACAGATGAAGCCTACATTAGCAGTGCAGGAATTTTCACCAGGCATAACGAGCACTATTGGTCTGATATGAACCCTCACCGTACCGTTGACGTGCGAACTCAGGGACGCTTTGGTTTCACTGTTTGGTATGCTTCACGTGGCAATCGTGTTTTTAAGGTATCACATATATCAAGAAAATCTTAATGGCCAACGGTATTACGAAATCTTAAACCAGAAAATTATTGAGGGAATTTATGGAGAATCTACCCTTAATTGAGGCAAGAGATCAGTTCTTTCAACAAGATGGTGCACCAATTCATATTATCAGGACCGTTTCAGAATTATTAAATACCAATTATCGAAATAACTGGATGAGGAAGTAATGGACCAGTCAGGTGGTCACCACGATCACTGGACTTAACATCACTGGATGTTTTCTTTGGGACCACATTAAAGATAAATTATACAAGGAAACCAATACCGACAACAATGTATAGACTGTGTGAATTCCATTTCAAATCTTCATATTTATAATGTAGTTCAAGGTGTTATGAAGAGGTGTAATTTATGTATCGAACAAGCGGACATCAGTTTGAACGTTTACTTTAATTTAAATTTTTATTTTGTAATTGTAATATATTATAAAATTAGATATGAATATGTGATTATTTGATCTTGGCTTATTGAAGGACCCACAATTAATGAGATTTTCTTTTAACCTCTTAAAATAGCTTTATTATGTTGTCTTCTTTCTGGATAGCGATTGAAATATATTTAGGATGCAATATCACAATTGTTATTACTTTGAATAAGGCAATTACACATCAAAAGCGACCTCACATATGATATGTAGTTTGAAAGAGAAAAAAGTTTCCTTTTTAACTAAACCATAGCTAACTATGATTCCCATTTAAAGAAATAAAACCATGCCATAACTCGAAACTGCACCGTTTTATAAATTTTCTCGACGCCACTGTATTACACAAATTTTTGTTTTCGCTAGTGAATTTGTCTCTAAAAAAGAAATCGAGCATGCATCTTCCATTTATCTCATGCAGTTACCGAGTTACCCTATAGAAACATCGAAATTTGCCCACCCTGTAAATTGTTCAAATTAGAAAATGTTGTACCATATGACTAAAATGGTTATATTTTCGCAACTGTTGATATTTTTAGTTAAAAGTTTAGAATGTTTTGTACATCTGATTAGGTTATTAGCATATACAGGGATTATGTAGTAAGAGCAGTGCCATATATAAACTTCAGCTCAGTTGTATTTTAAAGCTACATTTTCACCAGATATCCAACTTAAATTTATATATCTCTATTCAAATTTTTCTGTTAAATATCAAAAAACGAAACCATACGAATAATCCTAAATGCCATAGATTTAATATATTAACAAATGCCACCAACTGAAAATCAGTGATAATACTGATAGAACTTCACTTGATGCTTATATTGATTGCTGTGCACAAGAAATTGAAGAAGGCGGCTCATTTACTTCCTGTTTGTTGATCGCCTTCCTTCTTGTGTTTTTAGCATCTGGATGTCAGCTTCACTGTCGGAACGTAAGATAGCAGATATTCTGCGTAAACGATGTGCTGGAATTTGGGAACTGTAAACGTAAACACTCCGCAACTTTTTGCTGGCATACTGGCGAAACTTACATGTATTAATTCCTACTGGTTGCATGGAGCATTTACCGTTCTCATAGAATAAGAACTTTCCACGATGAACATGTTTTGACCGTAAACTGATACATTTTCGATATTAATGCTAACTACTTCAGATGTAACCGTAAATATACATTTCTTCTTGGTCTTCGTGTCATGCATTATTGCAGCAATATGGATCCGGTGCTTTAATGTCTTCAACATTCAAGGTGTATAGGTTCTCACATCGACAAGCATCATTAAGACCAAATATCAATACAACCTTTATTAACAGAAAGCAGTCATCAAGCAAAGTAGTCAAAAATCTTGTGAAATTATCCATTTTCAAAATTATTGATTTCTTTGCCTCGTACCCCTCATTCGGATGTTTCAATAATGCGTGCAACTTTCCATATTTTGAATTGTCTACATTTTCGTTAATTTGCAAGGTACTTTTCAGCATAGAATTAGTTGACCAAAATGTTGAGGCTTTTAGAGTCTCGGCCTTTAACAATACACAAATAATAAGTATTGAAAACTAATATTATTTATTGTAAGATTTATCGTCTCAAGAAGGTAAACTATGTATATGTAGCTATATTTTCAACTCCCTGCTCTTTCTTCTGTGTTCACGGCTGACAAAACACTTTTAAAAATCACTGAATTGTTTTCACTTTTCCCTTGATATTCCAGGAAGTAAACTTGAGGTAGTGTCCAAAGCTGCTGCTACAGATGCATTTTGTTCATTTTACAAATTTTCAGGGCGGTCGAAAAACTATTACAGAAAAATTATAACTTCCAGGAAAAATCCTTTAATATGAAATAAATGTAGTATATATAAGTTATTAAAGTACACATTTTGATACTAGAAAGACGAAAAATAGATAGTAAATCGCAAAAAAAGCGTGGAGATAATGCAGTTTCCAAATCTTTTGTGGACAAAATGCGTTATGAATACCACTAAAATAACACAAAAAGTTTTATTTATTTTAAATATGTTTTGTTATTTAAACAGACAAATTGTTTTTATGTTACGCTTAATAAAAATATTGGTATAATATGCAAAACTATATAATAATGTTAAACTTTGAAATATTATTTAAACCAATTGTATCTTAACTTTACTAAGGTATAGGCAAAAAACAAGTAATGAAAAAATTATCATTAAGCCTCGGCTAGATAGTAACATATTATTTTTAAGCAAAATCATTATCATCTTGCTCGGCGCATTCACAGGTTTAATCCTCTTCCTCGCCATGTTCATCCTCTTCATCACCTTCTTCGTTCAAAATTGGAACTATCCATTTTAACTGAGGATCGCTGTGCCATTTTTCTCCCGATAACGAAATAAGTAATTTTTTTAAACTATCTATTTTTTTCTTTTTAATTTTATGCCCTAAGGGGTAACTCTTCCCCTTTTTATGTAAATTCTCTTGTTTGAACTGATTCCTACTACTTTTTTAAAAGAATGAAAGCTTTTTTAATGTCCAATAAAGACCAATCAATACCAAGCTTTCGATTTTTCCAGCTTTGAAATATAGCTCCCAATATTTTTCAGGGGTCTTTATAATATTGTGGCGTCTTAAAATCTGTTCCACCCTACCAAAAATTCTATCTGCAGAGAGATATGAAGGTCCTCTCACTGGAAATATGAGTTATATTTTCTGAATGGTGTCGGGGGCAAATTTATGTAGCCATAACATTATCATGTGGACAATATTACTGTTTTTATTTTGTCCCCCACATCCATCAGCGAATAGCCTAAGATGCTTTATATTTGGAGGAAAGTTGGTGTTTTTTAAAAAATGTAAAAGAGCCGAGGATATTTCCGTGGCTCCCCTTCCAGCTTGCTGTTCCATCCAAGAATAAAAAACTGGGTCTTTAGAATTGGTGGCTGTTACGCAGACAAAATATAATGAGAGCTGTTGTGCATAAAACGCATCCTGTATGGGCACTTTTGGAAGAACTTGCACCTGCTGAAGATCAAAACAAAAGAGATTGAATTGGGTGGTTTTTCATTCATCAGTTTATGGAATTGGGCAACACGACCTTAAAAAAAGTTAAAATTACCTTATTTGCTTTTTTCGCTGGCGAGATGTAATATTTTTCTTCCGTTTTCTACTACCACGCTCTTCCATACTGTCACCAATAACATGTTCATGTTCTAAATCCTCCATTTTTCCAAAAAAAGTACTGTTATAATATTAAACACACGTTTACCTAGCCAACCTGTTGCAATAATGACCCTTATGACCAAACAAAATGCAGTATGTTCAATGTTTATGGACAAAATTCACTTTGTAAGTCCAATACCACTGGACAAAATGCATTTTGTTTATCTAGGTGATTTTCCCTATGTATTTACACTGGAACAAATGAGTTTTAAACGTCTAAGACATTACAGAATCTTAGAGCTTAACTATAAGAAGCCAGCGCCACCTTCAGCTAGAAAATGAAAATTTTGGACAAAATGCGTTTTGCAAGTCTGCTCCTCAATTGTGCTAGTTTTAGACCCGGTCAGACTGCGATCGCATAATTCTATATTTCACTGAATAAGTAGCGCAATTAAAGAATAAACCATTGAATTAAAAATAACAAAATTGTTATTGAACGCTCAAATTTATTTATTTTCATTTCAGAGATTGAAATTATTATTTCAGTGCCTGCGATTCGCACTACAGACAGCTTTAAACATTTTTTACTTTAAGAATAATTTTACGCATTTTTGATATAAAAATAAACATTACGGTACCCGATTCTCTCGGTTTTAAATCATGGTGTCTGTTAAAATTCTGCCACGGTTTTCTAGTATAAAATAACATTTTTATATATGCATAATAAAAATGCGTCCTCTGGAACATATAAAAATAATTTGAACATAAATAATCTACTACGTTTTTAAGCTTAATACATTGCTCGTTCATCTGTTAAGAGCCGCAATAAACAGTTTCTACCAATATTTACAAGAACATAAATTAACGTTCGATTACTTCTTCAATGCAGATCCGTATCGAGAGGTCCATGTTTTCGATCCCAATCCAGTAATTCGAAATTATTATATATCAGATAGGAGAAAACACAAAAAAAAACATAATATTTATTCGGTGTATAGTAATTGTTCATTCTTACACGTACTGCTCACCCTCGTAAAAAATTTAATAAGGCTTACCCCAATCCACCCCTTTTATTGTATCACTTGCCGTGAAGCAACAACAAATGTGACTGACTAGCGGTACGGCGTATGATGCAATACGGCGGGATATCTGTGAGCGGCGTATGATCCAATACGGCAGGATATCAATAAGTGGCAGCAAAAGTCTATGTTTCCAAGAATAATAAATATCTCGTTGGATATAGCTAATACTACTTATTTTTAGAGTTTTGAAAAGTTTTATTTATAAAATGCATATTTATATACAGGGTGTATCATAAATCACATCCTATCTGAAAAATATGAGTTTATAAGGGTAAAATAAGTCGTATGACAGAATAATTTTTTTTTATCGAATTGTCAAAAATGCTGAAACAATATGGGTTTCTTGGGGGTAAAATTAAAATTAGTTAATACATAATTTGGAATATTATTATTTTGTTTAATATAAGCAATTAAACAACTTAAAATTTATTAAAAAAATATGTTCAAATAATCCACCACCAGCTTGAATGCACAAGTAAAAAAAAGAATCTCTAACTCTCTGTAGCATTTGCTCATGCGATTGCTTTTTGAATTCGAGGCAGTATGTCTGTCTGATTTTCAATTGGTGCCCAAAGAAACAAGTCGACCGTTGTTATGTCAGGTGACCGACGATGCCAACGATCTCCCCCTTTCGATCCGTTGTTGTGAAAAACATTGGTTTAAAAAATTACGATCTTGAAATAAAATAAGTATTTTTTTTTGGCATCCATATTTATAGTCTATTTTCACAATTAATTTGAACAATATGCATATACACCATGTCTCAAGAGTTTCGGCAATATATATTTTATACATATGCACACATTCCTACGCAGTCCAACCTACCAGCTTTATCAGTGAGTCAGGTGGGCACATGAATAACATACTAACTAGCCTGGCCCCACTCAAGCGCTTCCCAGTCTACTGAAAGGGCTGAAATTTAATTATTACAACACATGACATGCCTTAAACACACATTATTGGTCTTTTCAATGTACCATAATTTCTTAAACATATTTTATTTAACTCGACTGTATTTGTTTTATTCTTTGATGAAAGTAGTACACCTGGTTTATGTAATTTATTGTATATGTTGTATTTTATTATTACTTTTATTTATCTTTATGGTTAATATTATTTTAAGTTTTAAATGATATTAAAAACAGTACACACAAAAATTATGTTATAAATAGGGAAGTCTCCCTATTTCTGGTACGGGTCTGCTTTTATGTAGGAGGAATCAGAAATTACCAACATATTTTACGAATTTTATTACATTCTTACATCATTTAAGATACAGGATTGACCTTAAATGCGATATAGATGCCGAAAGATTACTCGTATTAAATAAAATTTAAGACGTGTAAATTTTATGGCTATTTTATTTGACCGTAAATTTTATTTGAGTAAGCATAATGTTCAAATAGTAGTTTTTACAAAACGAAATTATTTCATTGTAGAAAAATGTAAATAAACTTAGATTTTAACTGTAAAAAAAAAACTAGGTAAATTTAAAAATGGATGATTCCAAAAGGAAGTAGAAAATAAATAATGTGTATGACGTCTTTACGCTTGATCAAAACAATGAACTTTACTTTCTATTTTAATATATTATGTTTCTCCCCGGCACATGCTAAAATTAAACGGATGCAAAAAAAGAATAGCAGGCATCTGCTATCCTTATCCTCACAAAATCATGAAGCGTTCCACGTGTCCTTAAAATTCCCAATTACTTATGTTATGAAGTAGTCAAAACAATTCAGTGATTTTAAAAAGATTTAAAAAATAAGAAATCACGAACTTCCTTGTAGTTTAAATTTAAATAACTTTAGTTGGAATATCTCAAAACTAACTACCCACATAAAATTAATTAAAATTGAGATACAGCCTTTCGGATATTTCTTGAAGATGGACTCTGCTTATTTGGTTTAGAATTCGTAATAGAAAAATAGTGTATTTATAGAGTAATGTCTACAGATATTTTTTAATATTTTTCTTCTCTGTTAACAAATATTAACTGGTAGTAAATCTGTTAATAAATGCCTAAAAATGTATCCATGAATATTTTTGTTAAACCAAAGGATTTCAAAGCATTTATGTTAATATCTTTAATTGTAAAACTTTTCTTTTGGGTTAGATAAAGCAATCATTGCATTTATTGCTTATGCTGAAAAAATAAGTTCGTAGTAAATATATTAGAATTTTTGATGACTAATCCAACATATATTTTTCAGCCAACGTATTTATAAGACAAGTAAATAAATCCTTATAGATAATTGTTATAAATTCTGCATCACTGCCTGAAGCTAATGTAAGAATTGAGTAAACAAGAAGGTTTTTCACCTAGAGACTAGTATAACAATTCTGTAACTAATAAAGCGAAAATGGCTGTCAATGACTCTTCCACCCATACCACGGTACTGTGCCCATACCTAACCGATTTTCAAACGTTTTTAAATATTCCATCCAACCAGGTGTAAGTGGTAATTGTATTAAACTTTACACCTATCAGTGGCTGCAACAGAGACTGCAGCATGTCGAATATTATGTGCAATCAATCGCTTTGTATTTACCCCTACTTTCTAATATTGTCTTTACCATCTGCTAATCGCTTGACGCATAGGATTGTAGTGAAAAAAAAATGTTTTCTTAACCGCCTGTCAAGTCACTGAAGTAACTCCCCAGAAAATCCTAGGATTTTGTGTTGAATAAAGAGCGACGAGGCCCTACAGTTTATTGTGGAGTCCGAACCACATCTAGTGCATCGATAATAATTTTATAAAGAGCCTGTTGACTTGAAGGCTTTCGTAATTGTTCAGCTTTGATTATATGTATAGTCCAGAGTTTCAGATCCACATTCTTTAGATTGCAATTATAAAACAGTAATATTAAGGTTGGTTATAATCAGTGGCGGTTCGTGGGTCAAGAGATAGGGAGGTCAATTAGAAAAGTTTACTGTATTACATACCTTTTTTGAAGTGATTTAAATTGCTAAATGATTACTGAAGCCAAACCTGTTTTTTGATCTCAGATGTAATTATATCACAAACTTCTAACGAAATTCTCCTCTTTGATTCTTCCGTTTTACATCTCTGGGCAGACTGCGTAGATGTCTCCTCCAAATAGTTATTCAAAATTTTATTTCTGATGTCTTCAATTTTACTATTAAAAACGCCAATACACTTATTTACTGTTATGACATCGATATTACATTTTTGTAATTGATTGAACAATATATCACAATGAGGCATAACTAAATGAAAAACATTTAACCAGTAAAGGAAATGTTCATTTTGTAAGTAGTTTCTTAACCAATAGCTTGGTTTAGAATGTTGTTTTCTGATGTCGTTCCTTGAGGCTGAATAAATTTCCAAAATCTCTCACATACAACACCGCACCGTCTAAAACGTATCTAAACACAAAAACTACTTGTACATTATTCATAACCCAACTAGTGTCCATCTTTCAGTTTTAATATATTTTGTACAACACTCATATTTAATAGTAAACACCAAAAACACTGTTTTACTTAATTTCACAACAAGTAGAGATTTACTAATAAAATGTCCACAAATAAAAACATTAAAAACAACGCGACAGAATTTACCGACCAACGCGTACCTAGTCAGCATTAAGACTGCTCACTGCTCTACTGAACTTAGTGAACTTCGTGCGTTACCGTTTCCGTAAAATGTGTCAGGGATATTGTCCCCGCCAGTGTTTTCTGTCTCTTTTGTTTTCTGACGATTTGCGCATAAGTCTATTTCACTTTAATTCGTTGTAAATTCGGTCCGTAGCTAACTTTGAAGGACAAGTTGTGGATTGACCCAAGATTTTTAAATTCTATAAATGAATAATGTAATGAGTATGAATGTAGAGGCTCGATAGAATGAACTAAAAACTTTAATATATTTTTTAAGAATATTAAATATATATATATATATATATATATATATATATATATATATATATATATATATATATATATATATATATATTAGAGTGGGCCGAAAAAACACTTTATTTTTTTTCTATCGCTATACCTCACAAAAGTTGCATATTGCCTAGCTAAGCAAAATGAAAAAAAAAAATTCAAATAAAAAAATATCTTCCGTTCGCGCATGGCACTCAAAGTTTTAAAAAATTTCGAAATTTCGTTTTTTTTAATTATTTTTTTTATAATTGCTAAACTCAATACTAACTAAGCGCTATAGGTCCACTCTAATATATATATATATATATATATATATATATATATATATATATATATATATATATATATATATATATATATATATATATATATATATATATATATATATATATATTTTTTTTAAACTTCAGAAAATGAATAGCTCTATTTTTTTATTTGTATGTGGGAGATCATTGACCAAATGACGCTATAGAATAACCGCCAGTGGATAATCTGTTTCTGCCAGAAGTTTTAATCGTTTCTGGATTTTTAATTTCTAATCATTCTAATTTCCTTACTTTGGTTGTTTTGGCATTAAGTTGAAGCCCGTGGAGAGGAGGGTACAATTGGTACAAATTACCGTGGCCCGGGCGCAAGTAAGGGACCCTTGTTTTAAAGATTTCATGTAAATGCCATATCATGTATGTTAAAAAAAAATTCTTGCATTTTCCCAAATATACCGCAAAATACCGTAACAAGGCAAAAATATCTGTATATCAAATATCAAAGCAAAGATAAAATCAAGTAGATAAATTAGGTTAAAAATATATTATCCAAATTTCTTAGTCAGAATTTAGTTCTGTTACATGTATTGGTTTTATTTGTTCGCTTTATTTGTGATTTTTTTATTTTCAGTTGAGATAAGTTTCTATTTGTTACTTATTATTTTTTTTTTAATAAATATCTTGATTTGTTTCGATATCTAAATAATAATAACGCATATGTAACAAAAGTTTTCACAAGACTCTCCGCTTTGTTCCATATATGGTACTGGTACTGAATTTGAAACCACTCTGTATATAAATATACCTAGTTTAACAGTGACACTGATTAAAACCCAACTAACTTTTAATTATCTTCAGATGATACCAACTTGGTTGGCAAAACGCGCGTCGAATGCAGCATATGGTGTCAGTGTTATCTTCACATCAAAGGTTCCAACCCGCTTCAGGACTAGTTTAACATATCTAAAAACGATTGGAGGCATATCCACGATCAAATCTTTATCGGATATTCTGCCTTATATTTATTGAAATGTGCCAAAATCTAATAATTCTTTCTAAAAACTAATTTCAAAGAAAGGTGTCAGATGTGCTATTGATAATTATTGGTAAAATTTAAGTTGTTTCGACAATGAATGTTTAACTGAAATAATCAATTAAAGCGGCGCGCGGCGTTTCAGTGCTTTGAGCTGTGTTCAGAATTCACATTTGTTATTTTCTAAGTTTCTTAAAATCAACTCGACAGATTCAAAATTACTCATAACATTTAATATTGTAGAACGCACCTGCAAGTACCATTATATGTACATATATTATTTGTATATATTCTGAGGAATAATATTTTCCAAAAGTTGACCTAATAAGACATTCGATCCATACCAATAAATTTGCGCATAAATAGTAGATTTTAAAGACTTGTACAAAAACATTTAAATACTTTACATCCCTTTTAAATTATATAAAAGCACATAAAATCCCATGATGAGAAATAAATAGCTATTTGTGTATTAAGAGTGGAAAGTGATATATTGTCGCTCTGAGCGAGATGTTTGACGCGCGACGCGTAGCGAAGCGCGGCTATCTCGCGAGAGTGGCAATGTCACTTTGCGTTCGAATTACACACAGGATTTTTTCTACAACCGGTGTTTTTATAAAAATGTTTGGTAAAAATTAATAATTATTGATAACCTCAAATTTGACAATTCAGATTTCAAAATGTGAGCATCAATTTGCGCTACACATGTTTTTGTAGAAATGTTTGTTAAATAGCTATTTTTATTGAACGAGATAGATCTTAAAATCACGCGCTGGTCACAAAATTGTCGACATCTGTCAAATACCCTCAATGCTTACTTTTGTGTCAAAAGTCGCAGATACACTAGACGTTTCTTTATTATGGTTTCCATGGTAACTAAGCGTTTACTTTGTCGCTCGGCAAGCGACAAAATAAAAAAACGCTCGCTCCTCGGAAAAGTGTAACTTTGCGCTTTCTTCTGAAAGCGCAAAGTTGCACTTTTCGCTCGGTTGTAGAAAAATAAATGTATTTGTCACAAAACCAATAAAATAGTATTTTGACAAGCAAGTATAACATATTCAAAATTTAGCTCAGATATTTACCAATAGTTGCTGTTGACAGTTTGAGGACAGGGCAGGCTCTAAATCTTTCAAACTTCCATTATTTTAAATATAGACTGAAGTGTATTTATTTTCGAAATAGACTGTACGAAAATATAAAGCTGAGCGTGATGTTCACTTGAACAGATAAGACCGCGGAACGCTTCGTTTTTCTATTGGTCTACAGGCAATAAAATTGACGACGATAAACCCCGCCTATTTTATAGAAATGTAATCAAGCGCGTCGTGTATAAGAGCGAGCAAATATTTGGTTTATTTGTTTTTTATTTGTCCATCATTATTGCTACTGTTTTGTGTTTGGGTTATTTAAAATACGATACAAAATATAAAAATACGATACAAAATTTCTAGTACCGACATTTTTTTCTTTCGCTTAATGTAAAACTATTTGGATACATTTTGATTATAAAATAAATGGTTTAATGCTATTGTAGTTCTAAATCCGGTTCTGTTCAGTTCTGTCGTTTACGGCGATCACGTACAAGCTGCGTGCATATGTTTATATTCAGTCTATCTTGGAAATAAATAGACTTTAGTTCTATGAAAGAATGAAACTAGAAGCATTAATTCTCTTGGAATAAGGCGATATGTAAGTATACGTATTGCATAGGTGTAACAAAATACACTATAAGCAATATCTGTGAAATGTCGTAATGAATAAAGTACGATTTTTTTCTTTGCTGAAGTAAATCGAAAATAGTGCGAGACGATACTAAACAAAATTTTTCAGTCGGTTGCGGCGTGATTGCTGCTTTGCCGGTATACTAAATACATACCGGCATATTGTTTTTACACGACTTCCTTATGAGAGTGCAAACGGCGCCTTAATCTTTGTTTCTCTCGAGATTAACATTTTCAAGGTAAAAAAGTAATTTTGAAAAGAGACCTGGAGTTGTCGACATTTTTCACCCCTATCTCAATAATTCGAATGATTGGAAAAATAATTGAAATTATTTTTTGAATCAAGGCTAATTAGACATTTCTCTTAATAAAATACTTGATATTTGTTAGTATCCATGAAGTGAAAGAGATACTTATGAATTTCATTTAATTGGTCATAAAATCGTATAAAACTTACTATACTTTGACTAATTAATTCGCAAATAAATATTTTCCTTTATTTTTGTTCGAATCGCCTTGTACGAATCGTGATCAACAATATTTACTCTTCAGCTCATGTTAAACATGTCAACTCATCCCACATAATCACCGTCTGAATTCAGATTTGTTAGCAGAGAAATGTCGGAAAGGGCGTGATGAAATCGATGAATGAAACCGATACAAATTAAATCAACACGATACGAGATCACAGGAGATATGCAAGTAACATGTATCTCATACTGTTCGATCTGTTTATAGAATTCTTCCTGCTCACGCAATGCTAGAAACCAAAGCCATCAAAAGCGTAACTTATAACTTTGTGACCATTTTATATAAATATAAGGTTGTAGTAGTGGATTTCCTGAATTTTCGTTTCATAAATGTTTTGGCTGTAACGTGTTTTTAATGTGTTTTGTTATTAATGCTTGAAACAAATGTGTGTGGTATTTTTGGAAAATTCGGAGAGAAAATTAATAAATAGGTACTTCTGTAGTTGAGAAAATGGACAAAATGTCCTGAAGTGGGTAGGAACCTTTGATGTGGAGATAACATTAACGTAGTTTTCCCTGAAACATCAAAACACCATATACTGCACTCGACACGCGTTTCGCCAACCAAGTTGGCATCGTCTGGAGATAATTAAAACAGTTTTAATTATCTCCAGATGATGCCAACTAGGTTGACGGAGCGCGTGTCGAGAGCAGTATATGGTGATTTGGTGTTTCGTTACGTCAGTGTTGAACAAAATGTATTTTTGAACCTAAGGCACCCCTCTCTCCACCCCCATAAAATATATGGAATAAAGCTGCCAAATCAATAAATCATCACCTCAAATTAATTTTGCTAAATATCGTGGAAATCGTTGAAGTAGAAAAAGAATGTTCATTTTCTGATAGCTCTTCATCACCCTGTATCTCGAAAACGAAGCATTATTGTATTGTATCATAGGAACTTTTTTCTTATTTCGTAAGGAACATGTCCCTGAATTTGTGCCGTGAATTTTTGGAACATTCAGTATTTTCTATTAGGTACTATGTTTCATTTTGAAATAAGTAACGCTCTTCACTGCGAAAGACCCTCGTTTAATACACCACTATGGTTTGAGATAGAATAAAGCATTGCTCTTTAAAGAACAATCCAAAAATGATTATAACTAACTGGGTGGGGTTTGGTTTCATTATACATCTCATCAGATCAGGCAAGCGCGGTTCTTCAATAGGGTCATTTGGTCAATGACCTCCCACATACAAATAAGAAAATAGAGCTATTCAATAAGAATATATATATTATATATTTTTAAACTTCAGAAAATGAATAGCTCTATTTTTTATTTGTATGTGGGAGGTCATGGACCAAATATACCTATAGAAGAACCGCACTAGATAAGGACCGGCAAGTGGAGTAAGGCGGTGGTGGGAATCCCATAGTCAACTCTTCGAATTGCTGTGTGATATCCTTCTTGAAAGATGTGAAGTCAAAAGATGTGGTAATAATGCGTCAGGATTTTATATATTCAGTTAACTGATGAGATCTATATGGATTACATAACGAACTTTTAACTTTGAGCAAAAAGGCATCAAAACCTTTAAAAGTTCTAAACTATTTAGAGAAAAACAGTTTGACTGACTTTCCATTATAACTATTTCGTTAAGGATTCTCTTAACTATTCTTGTCTCTCTGTGGCAACTGGAGAACGCTCTTTCTCAAAATTTAAATTAATGAAAAATGATTTACGTTCAACGATATAGGACATATTAACAATACCTAGCCATATTCGTCATTGAGAACAAAATACGTGCAGGTTTAGAATACAATGATATTATTGAAGATTTCGCAAAAAAAATTGCAGAAAAGTTGCTTACTTATATATATGTATATATATATATATATATATATATATATATATATATATATATATATATATATATATATATATATATATATATATATATATATATATATATATATATATATATATATATATATATATATATATATATATATATATATATATATATATATATATATATATATATATATATATATACATATATATATATATGGGACAATCCGCGTCAACCGGATCATAGCTACGACCAAAATTAGGAGCAACCAAAAAAATCGACCAAGGACTCATAAAGCTTAAAGCATCTACTTTCAAATGCCGAGTGGCCTTTGAAAAAACAATATAGCGGCTCCAATATGGCGGCCGGAACCCGGAAAAAATCAAGGTAATAACAGCAAAAAAGCTTGTAAAAATAAAAATTCACAACCGATCGGGTCATATCTTAAGCTGAAATTGTAGCCGTGATGGACGCCCCTTAAAAAGCTGGAGTATATTGACAAAATCCAACTTGATGGCGGATCCAATAGGTGGCTGAATGTTTGAAAATGAACTGATTTGCACCAAATTTGGTGTTCGGGGTTTTGGGGTCACCTGCGATCACGAATCCGAGGTTAAGATTTGTCAAACCAAGATGGCGTGAATCCAAGACCGGTGGATGAAATTTTCGAAAATCAACTACGATTTGTACCAAATTTGTTATTCGAGGGTTTTTGAGATCGCACGATGTACCGAATCTGAAGTCAAATTTCCAAAATTCACAAATTTGATGTGGCGGATATAGATGTGTTGATCTAATAAGGCGGCGATATTTTCGAAAATCAACGATTGACACAAAATTCTCATGAAGGGGCGTTTGCGGTCACTGAGTAACTGATGATAGAATTTGAAAATTTTGACAGGACTGAAGGTCGAGGACACAATCATGACTCAAAATCAATTAGTTATTTGAAATTTTAGCAAATCACTGAAGCATATGCTGCAGTATGATTATTTCTATGAGTTTATTTTTTTATTACCTGTCAAGATAATCAATCACTACAGGTTGAAAATTATCGGAACCAGGACAATAGATTCAAATGAAAACGCTCAGCTTAATATCTCAACTTCTTCAGGGCTCAGCTAAGCTAAACTAATGATGGTGGAAATTCCACCAACAGGAAATTTTTTTTTAATCACCACGTCTGTGGCATAACAATTACTACAGACCAACAATGTTTGAAATTCAACACAAATACCTACACTTCATCTGTAGACATAAATACACAGATAAAAATTTAACAATGTTCTAATCAGTGGATTTTTAAAAACAACCGATTTGCACCAAATTTGGCATACTGGGATTTTTGGGGCTCTGTGAGCTACGAATCTAAGGTCAGATTTTTAAAATTCAAGATGATGGGCCCAATATGGCGGAAACTCAACCCAATCCACTATATTGGGTTCGCCATCTTGGATTTTGAAAATCAAACCTCGGATTAGTAATCGGCAACCCCAAAACCCCCTCCATAACAAATTTTGCACAAATCGGTTGATTTCTTAAAAATTTTGGCCCCCATTTTTTATCCCCCAACTTTTGTTTGGCAAATCTCCCCCCCTACCCTTCACCAACTTATCCAAAACCCCGTATACCAAATTTTGTGCAAATCGGCTGATTTTTAAAAATTCGGCCACCATTTTTGATTTTGACCAAGTTATTTGATCCGCCATTCTTGATTTTTTAACAACTCTCACAAACCACACTTTTCTGGGTCCACTTGCTTCAATTTGAGCTAACTTTATTGTTTTAAACTGTAATCATAACTTCAACTTTGCGGCGTTCAAACATCTCTCCCCCTTCCGCCCTTATCCCCCCCCAATTCAAACCAAAAAAAACCTCCTCATCACACAAACTTATTTATGGGGGGGGTTGTTGCACCAAGTTTTTTATATAATTTTCCTCCCCGAATCTTTTTTCCTTTTTTTTTTCTCTTTTTTTATCCTTCCCCTCTATATATATATATATATATATATATATATATATATATATATATATATATATATATATATATATATATATATATATATATATATATATATATATATATATATATATATATATATATATATATATATATATATATATATATATATATATATATATATATATATATATATATATATATATATATATATATATATATATATATATATATATATATATATATATATATATATATATATATATATATATATATATATATATATATATATATATATATATATATATATATATATATATATATATATATATATATATATATATATATATATATATATATATATATATATATATATATATATATATATATATATATATATATATTTTTTTTATTTAAATTATATATATATATATATATATATATATATATATATATATATATATATATATATATATATATATATATATATATATATATATTTTTTTTTTTTTTTTATATTTTATTTTTTTTTTAATTTTATTTTTATATTTTATATATATATATAATTTTTTTATTTATTTAATATATATATATATATATATATATATATATATTATATTAATAATAATATTTTTTTTTTTATTTTTTTATTTTTATTTTTTTAATATTTTAAAATTATAATATAATTTTTTTTTTAATATTTTTTTTTTTTTTTTTTATAATATTTATTTTTTTTTTTATTTTTATTTTTTTTTATAAATAATTTATATATATATATATATATATATATATATATATATATATATATATATATATATATATATATATATATATATATATATATATATATATATATATATATATATATATATATATATATATATATATATATATATATATATATATATATATATATATATATATATATATATATATATATATATATATATATATATATATATATATATATATATATATATATATATATATATATATATATATATATATATATATATATATATATATATATATATATATATATATATATATATATATATATATATATATATATATATATATATATATATATATATATATATATATATATATATATATATATATATATATATATATATATATATATATATATATATATATATATATATATATATATATATATATATATATATATATATATATATATATATATATATATATATATATATATATATATATATATATATATATATATATTTTTTTTTTATAAAATTTTTTATAAATTTTATATTATTTTTTCCTTCCATTAACCTTCTTTCTACACATTTTCGCGTTCGGTTTTTCTCGGGAATCTTGTTCTTGTTTTAATTATTAGCTTTTTAAATTGAGATGGAATTCATTTATTATTTTTTTCCGTATAAACGTTTCGGTGGTGGATTTATACCCTTTTCAATATAATTTAAATTTAGATTCTTAAATGTGGCACCCAAAAATGTTTTATCTACGTCTTTTTTTAATGAATTTCTGTACACTTTTAATTATGTTTATTTTTGTATATTATTGTTCCCCGTTCCCCCCTCTATGAGCAGAAACGATGAACTGAGTTCATCGTTTGTGCTCATAGAGAGAATAGAACAATAATATACAAAAAGAAATATAATTTAAAGTGTACAAGAACCATTAAAAAAAGACGAAAATAAAAGTATTTAGTGCTATATTTAAGAATCTAAATTTAAGAATATATTGAAAAAGGTATAATCCATACCGAAACGTTTATACGGAAAAAAATAATAAATGAATTCCATCACAATTTAAAAAAATTAATTATTAAAACAAGAACCAAATTCCCAAAGAAAATACAAAGAAGGATATTATATATATATATATATATATATATATATATATATATATATATATATATATATATATATATATATATATATATATATATATATATATATATATATATATATATATATATTAAAATATTACCAATTTTTTTTGCGAAATCTTCAAATAATATCATTGTATTCTATATATAGTACCTATATATTTTAATATAATAAATATGAGTTTATTTGACTACATTCTATTTATTTTGAATTCTTTTTAAAAGGGTGGCATAAATGGACATAGCCTCAAGCGCCAGTTTCAAATGTCCATCTTTAATTTAGACAGATATTCGCAGTTGGCAACTCCGGAATACAACTCTCCAGCTGGTTAAAAATACTTTGTTAACCTTCCAAAATTTGATATATGATTTGAATTTTTTAAATATTTGTTTCATGTCACTTTATTTTCATAACTAATAAATTTCCTAAAAATATTTCCCCAATAACTAAATAATGTACATATAACAAAGATGACAGGATTTGTAAACATAGCTAATATCCATCTGGCAAAAACACTTCAAGTATCATATTGATAATACAAAATGAATCTTTTGACTTAATTTTGGGACATAACGTTTGTCGGAATTTGATCTTGACCTCCAACGATTTAAATTTACCCGTTACGTCATATTCGACCTATTTTGTGATTGCGTTTTCAATATAATATTTTCAGTCACCGGAGATGTTAGATTCATAAATTGTGGGTGTAACTTTTGTAACGCATTACACATTACTGCTAATTTCTTTGGTATTGTTTGTAGGTGTTTTTAAGTGAGAGCCAATATTAAGTATATTCTATTATTAGACACTTTTATTGAATTAGGTTACCGCAGAAGTATGTTGGATAAACATGTCACAGTGTTCCGGGTGCCCTAAAAATACTGCCATTTTTTAATGTAAAGAAAATTAGTAGTAAATATATCCCAAGCATATTTTTTAAAACTCATCAATTTTGAAACAGAGATTTATGAAATTACTTCTTATACCTTTTATCAACTGTAACTGCAGATACAAAAGAATTTTAAGCCTATCTATGATATAATGCTGCTGTAAAGTTACGAGTGAAAAAATCGTTTCCTTCAGAGGTTAAAAAATTGACGTATTAAACCACTCTTGTTAAAGAAGTTATTTTTTATAAGAAATAGACATTTACGACATTTTTAGCAAAACAAAAGCGTTTCTAGTAGGCTTTGGAATAGGTTTTGGAAATTGGTTCTGTACAAGAACATCCCAGAAGTGATCAACTACGGTTATAACATCGCGATAAGATCGTTACCTTTATTTCAACTTACAATAAGTAGAAATCCTACTCTTTACGCTTCTCAACTAAGAATCACATAGGGTTACAGTAGATGTCCATTCAATACGCAATAGATCCAGAGAGTTTGGTTTGTCAAGTTATCCTTCATATTGAGCTCCTGAGTTAGGCCCAGCTGACCATGCAGCCCGTTAGATGTGGGCAAGAGGTCATCAAAACAGGACATGGCATGAAGTTCAGTGGGTCTCGTTTCGGCCATTGCTTGGAAAACACACGTATCTGTACTTTTGCAGGAAAACTATGACAGAACAGATGTATGCCAATGATATAGATGATTTTTCAAACTGCTGTTGGCGGGGAATTTTTTTTTATTGATGATAATGCTCGTCCCCATCGTATTCAGAAAATATTCAACGTCCTTGAAACTCACGGAATTGATCACAGTCCTCTTCCACCGTGTTCCCCTGACTTAAATACCATGGAACATGTGTGGGATTTATTGGGTAAGGCACTTCAAACTATCAACCGACTCAGAGCACATTAGGCAACTATCAGATATTTTTCCCATTTTATAAACAGAAATCCCACAGGATGTGATCGACCACATCATCAGAATCATGCCCAGACATATACATAAAGTAATTAGTAAGTGGCCAAAAATTGATGATAGGTTTAGGATATTGGTGGTTGTCCACGGCTAAACACTTCTTAAACTAAAATTGTTCCTCGTTTTTTCATAACTAAATTATGCAAAAAAAATTAATAAAGAAGTTGTCAATCCTCCTCATGATGAATTTTTGTTTTTAGTCCAATCTTTCTTGAAAATATGAAATATGCTTAACTGCTGTACACAGTGTATAACAAAGGCAGCTTAATTCTACTCAAATTAAAAGAAACTTCCATTACACCTTTCTCCATCCATCCCTACTTCCAGTACCATATGCCATACAGTCCTTCTTAGGGATGAGTAATCTAAGAATTTTTATAGATCAGTTCTAATCTGATCCAGTTCCAACGCATACCTGTTCCGAGTACGAGTACTTACACATATACAGCCGTACGCGATTAAGTTCTGAAAAATTAAAACAACTGTTCTTCGATGCTAATCAATATTTATCCGATCGATCAAGCTTTTATACCTTTATGAAGTTTTTTATATTTTTTACAATATTTTTCTATTTATATAGGTATTTATGACGATCTCTAGACTAGTCTGTACTCGTATCAATTATGGCGCTGTCCGCAGACCGTATTAGTTTTTAACATACGAGTCCTAGACTGAAAGCAACCATCGTATTGATTCCACAGTTCCATGTGTGAACGGTTTCGCCCGGCACCCTCTCACAATCTGCAGCCGACTGAGCTTTTGGACTCGTACACGTACTTGTTCTGATTTGTCTGTGAAGTGCCACTAATCCCAGCCGCAATACCTGTTCCAAAGTATCAATTCCAGTATTGGATTCACATCCCTAGATCTCCTAGCAACAACACCCGCGATGCTAAATAAAGATACAGTTTTTAAAAAAGTTCATTCAAACGAGTCAAATGCCATCTATATCACAATTTTTTTTGTCAGAAATTACGTTTGAAAATGAAAGAAAAGAGCCAATGCGGTCCGAAAAGACGCAAAACCTCATCCCTAGGACAGCATGTGAAAATCACAGGGTACAAAAGTCGCTTCAAACACTAAAGAGTGGCCACTAAACCAGTTCTAGCTGACAGACACATTACCTAGAATATGCAACTGAGAAGTACAGCACCACAACGACTCTAAAAAACCTAATCAAATTATACAGCACCACACGACAAGACAGGCATCGGCAATATAACGCCAATTTATTCCATAATGCAGTTGTTAAAGAATATGATCCAACATGCTCCATGGTCTCTAAATATGTAAACCCTCTCCCGCACAAGATACCTTGCATGAGGTATCTTCAGGGATACAAGGGTTGTATTACCTGTGGTGTTTAAAATTTATTTTAACATGGAGCTATACTCTTTAGTGGCTTTGCGATCAGTCATACATAGGCATACACACATGTCCAACTGAAATATCTGTATCTATGAAAATAAACACACGTGTTATGATTTTTTAATTCTATATCTAATGGTATATCTGTAGGTACTTAAATTCCACGCAAATATGCCTGATTTTAGATGAAATTTGAATAAAATTCGTTTGTTTGGTATTTCTAGCCCTTCAGTGGAAACATTACTGATTTTGACATAATTGGTAACGTAGGTCTGTGGCACCGATTTTTAAAAAAATAGTTATTTTGGAACCCATTAGGCATTACCGTTGATTGTTGAATCATAATAAATTTAACACTGTTCACAGTATATACATATACATAATAGAGTATCTCTTTGCAATTTTATAAAAATAAAGGGAACCATGAGTAAAGCGAACATTTTTTTGACACAGTTTTTAATATTTCAAAACAAAAAATTTAAAAATATTTTTTGGTACTGCAGCATCAATAAACGTATCAAAGAACATTTAAATAACATCAATAAATCATATTTTCTATTAAGATAATTGCAATCAAGAAGCTGAAACTATCATCCGCTTTATTTATTGGTCAGTATCTTCAGCATAACGGTTAATATGGTTCAGTCAAATGTTCTAGCACACATAATTTTTTGCGTTGTCTATTTTTACTATACAGAATTCAAAAATTATAAATTTTTAAATGGTCTTCCGGGTGTTTCACCCCCTTAAAATCTAATTTTCTTTAAATCTGAAATAGGGTATGTTGAAATATTTATTTTCTACCATCCTGTCTAATCAAGTTGTATTATAAGGAGCAGAAAAACATCAGTTTCACAAGAACAATCAAAATTACTTAAATTACTTAAAAAATACGATTATAATATACGAATGTAAAAACACGTCTGAGACGTGACTATTGCTGAACAATCCAATAATTATCCCTAGTATAACTACATTATTTTCCACACTCATAACATAAATTAATGGGTGTTATAATACAAACAGAGCCCCCTTTCTCCCTACACAAGGTATCATATTTCTTTTTTAAAATAAACACTGATTGCTTGTGTCAATAAATTCACTTCGTTGAGACGTAGACTAACATTCGGCCATCCTACTTTCGAGTCTGCCTTCAGACTCTTCATCACTATCTGGAAGAATAGATTTTATTAGCGATTTTAAACCTACTGTCAGTGTTCTGCTTTAGAACCCTCTACTTCTAATTTCGTATATAGGCCTTGTATTTTTAAATACCCATCCTAACAGACACAATCTTAACAATCGTTTAACCTAAACTTCTCACCATGAATTCTATGATTGAGCTTTGTGCTTAACTAACACCCCTCTCAACAGTCTAAACTCCCATTTTGCTACCGTAATTGAGTCTTGTGTTTTAATGTAAATACACCCATCTCAACAGTTACGGACTCTAATTGTGATTGAGCCTAGTGTTTTACATACAACCATCTCAACAGTCACAAACTTTATTTGTGCTTGAGCATTGTGCTTTATATGCACCCATCTCAACAGTCACAAACTTTATTTGTGATTGAGCCTTGTGCTTTATATGCAACCACCTCACCAGTCAGAAACTTTATTTGTGATTAAGCCTTGTGCTTTATATACACTTATCTCAACAGTCACAAGCCTTATTTGTGATTGAGCTTTGTGCTTTATATATACCCTTTACAACAGTCACAAGCCTTATTTGCGATTGAGCCTTGTAATCAAACTTATACACCTCTAAGAACTATCCAAAATTTCAACTTATCGACGGATACCACAGTCCTTAATTTCTTAAAGTTCTTTCTCATATCTTCGTATCGGTCGTTATTCAAAACTAGGGTTACTTTGAATGCCCCCTTAAATTTGGGTAACGGCTTTTTGTTAGACTCTGTGTTAGGGCTGTATGTCTTCAGTACCATTACAACATCTCCTACTTGGTACTTCTTTGCCACGGCCCTCGTCCTGTCAAATCTCTTTTTTTTGTTTAACTTGATCCTTTGATAATGATTCTTCAATTTTAGACCTTAGCCGAGCTAAATCAATTCTTCTCAAATTATATTCTATATCTTGTGGAAACTTGCCTTCTGTCAAATCTGTCGCTTTGTATTCCCTAATGCTTCAATAGGGGATGTTCCTATTGACTTGTTATATGTTGAATTGATTGCCAATTGGATCTTTTTCACAGACGTGTCCCATTTGTTTCCGGGACTACCGGCGGCTGAGATACTTAACGCGTTTAAAATGGTACGATTGTATCTTTTTTTATAATGAGTTGATCATCTTGTAACTGAGCTGCTAAAACCCAATCAGCTTCCGTAATGTCTACTACGGTTATATCCAAACTGTCTTCTACTAAGTTTCTGCTTAACGCATCAGCATGTTCCATTTTGTATAAATGACATCTTAGTACACTGTTTTTGAAAGATCGTTGGTGAATTTGCCAAACCAAATTGCATTCTCAAAAACTCGTAATGTGCATCAAGAGCTACAAACGCAGTCTTTCTATAGAGTCCTCCGCCATTGGTATCTGATAAAAGCCAGACATTAAATCTAAAACAGTGAAATATTTATTACCTCATAATCGGTCAATTTGATCTTTTATTAACGATAATGGAAATTTATTCCTTCGCAGTTATCAAGTTTAAGCGTCTATAATCCACACAAGCTCTGTAGTCACCAGTTTTCGTCTTAACAGTAGCAGATTTGCACATGGGGAATTTGAAGGCCTAATTATACTGCTATCTATAGTTTAAGCATCATACCACCTAGAATTTCTTTTCTCGGATAGTCATTCGATAGGGATTATAAACAGTATGATAAAAGATATATGATCGAGGTCTGATTGTGAATAGGTTGATTTTATGTATCTACACCACAAACTTCAGCTAGTCTCAAACAAATTGTTCTATGGACATCTTGCAAATTTTCATCGTCATATTCTGCTCTGAACCAGTTGAAACTTAGTCAAAAAGGCGTTGCAATTTGTCTGCTCCTTTTCATAATCCATATTATCAAACAATATCTGAAAATACTTTATATTATTCTAAAATATAATAAAACCACTAAATAACAAAGTATTAAATATTATTCTTATTAAATGTCTAATTATTTTATGTAAGGGTGAGAAATAATTAATTAATATTATCGCAAAGAACAAATATATATTAACACTCGTTACAACACATCTTTACAAGGTTCTCAATCTGACTGTCCCTTTGTGTGTAAAAATGTCTATGCCTGCCTAATATTCTCGGTCACAGCCTCAGCCGTCGAAAAGTATAAACAATAAACAGTCATAAATTGTAGGAATATTATACTAGGAATAAGGCCTACCGGCGTCTCTATACATCGGGCTTATAATATTTCTTACATTCGGCCATGCTGCCATGTGGATGTCCTCAACACATACACTAACAATACTCTTACATAATTTTTAAACTGGAACCCAAATCTAAATGAACTTCAATTACATAACATATTACTAATGTGATAACCTCAGAATTTATAGCCATTATTTGAAATTTCTACAGAACTACAAACTATCCTTAATAGCTATGATGTTTTCAACATTTTCACAGTTCAATACTACCTTAAGTTACAGTCCACATCTGCACTCTACCCTAACTGAACCGTTACATTGGGCTACAACCCATACACGAAGGCTACAACCTTCTCACTTTGACACTAAACCATTTTATCGGGCTACAACCCACACACTACGGCTACAACCTTCTCCACCTAAAACATTGGGCTACAACCCACATGCGAAGGCTACAACCTTCTCTATTTAAAACATTATATTGGGCTACAACCCACATACGAAGGCTACGACCTTCTCCAATCAAAACATTGGGCTACAACCCACATACGAAGGCTACAACCTTCTCAACTTAAAACATTGGGCTACAACCCACATGCGAAGGCTACAACCTTCTCTATCTAAAACATTATATTGGGCTACAACCCACATACGAAGGCTACAACCTTCTCACTTCCTATTAACACTGTTCGTCTCGACACACAATCACCCACGGCTTTATATTCTCACTAGGAACAACTGTCTTGCAACGTTTAACACCTTCTCTTAAATCTTCAACTTCGTATCGATCATTAAATAGTACCTTGGATACCCTAAATGGTCCTTTATATTTGGCCAAAAGTTTCTTACTAGATCCAGAATTCGCATCACTTGTAACAAGAACAAGTACCAAATCGTTTTCTTGATACTTTCTTGCATCCTTTTTATTCCGATCATAACGTTCCTTCTGTTTTCTTTGATCTTCACTTATATATTCCTTCATTTTACTTCTTAAAATGGAAATATCCACGCGGTCTAATTCATCTTGAATCGAATGCAATAAATTCGCTTCAGCAGTACTACAAGGTTGGTACCCCAAAAGACTTTGTGCAGGAGTTGTGTTTATGCCTTTATTAAAAGAAGTATTCATCGCACTTTGACACTGTTTCACAAGCGTATCCCATAAACGACTGTCTTTATCTGCACCTGTTGTGGCTAACATATTCAATAATGTCCTATTATATCTTTCACACTGTCCATTACTACGTGGCGTTGCTACGGCATTTAAAATGTGTCTTATTGAATAAGAGTTACAGAATGTATGAAATGTTTTTGAGGTAAAACAACTCCCACGGTCACTTATAATCCGATTAGGGACTCCAAATAAACACATAACTCCCCTCTAGCACTTTTACTACAGTTTTAGCTTTGGTACTTTTAACCGGTTCAAATATCGAAAACTTGGTGAATGCATCCACTATTGCCAAAATATATTTATTCCCTTTTGCACTAGTTTCGAAGGGCCCAACATGATCAACGTGTATGGTGTGAAATGGAATAGCAGTTTTCTCAATAGGATGCAACTTTCCTTGTCGTTTTCTCATCGAATCTTTGTAATACGCACAATTAAGGCAAGCGTTTACATATCTGGTCACAATACGTCTCATTCTGGGAAACCAATAGTTTTGCTTAATCCTCTGAATTGTTTGCTCTACTCCTGGGTGACCATTTTTATCGTGACACAAAAAACAAACCTGCCAACGAGCAGGTCTTGGTACTACCCACAACTTTTGTCCGTCAGGCAACTTGCGATAAACCTTTTCATTCCTCAACTCGTATTCGTCAAAATAATTACGCGATTGAGAATTTGGTTTTCCTTCTTTTAAAATATCTCGTATACGTACTAATTGTTCATCTTGCATTTGAGCTGCTAGGACCCAATCTCCTTCAGTAAGGTCTACTTTATTAACCTCAACTATACTGTTCCTGCTCAAAGCATCAACATGTCTCATACGTTGGCCAGGTCTGTATTTTATATCAAATGTGTATTCTTGTACTTCCAACCACCATCTCGCTACTCTAGGAATTAAGTCTTTTTTTGAAAAAGTTGTACGTAATGCATTACAATCTGTTATAATGGTGAATTGTAAACCTAGTAAATAAACTCGAAAATGTCGTAATGCAAATACTGCAGCCATGGTTTGCTTTGTTGTGTTTTCTTTTTTCGCCCTTTTTTGGTTGCCCCTTATCTTTCCCCGAGCCGCCCCAATCCCCCCCCCCCCCCCCTTTTTGTTCCCCTTTCCCTTCACCCCCCCAAAAACCACCCCCATTTTTTTTTTTTTTTCCCCCCCCCTTCCCTCTTTCCTTCCCATTTTTTTTCCTTCTTTTCCCTTCCCTTTTTTTTTTTTCCTTTTTTCCCCCCCCACCCTCCCCCCCCCCCCCCCCCTTTTTTCCCCCCCCTCTCCCCCCCCCCCCCCCCTTATTTTCCCCCCCTTTTTTTTCTTTTTTTTTTTTCCCTTTTTTTTTCCCCCCCCCCCCCCCCCCCTTTCCCTCTCCCCCCCCCCCCCCCCCCTTTTCCCCTTTCCTTTTTTTTTTTTTTTTTTTTTTTTGTTCCCCCCCTTCCCCTTTTCTTTCCCCTCTTTCCCCTTTTTTTTTTTTCCCCCTTTTTTTCCTTCCCCCTTTTTTTTTTTCCTTTTCCCCCCTTTTTTTTTTTTTTTTTTTTTTTTTCCCCTTTCCCCCTTCTCCAACTCATAGGAATGATACCGCTTTTGATCAATTGTTGTTTGCTTGCTATAGTAAGCAACGACATGTTGCTTGTCGCCCTTAATCTGAACGAGTATAGCACCAAATCCCTCAGAACTCGCATCAGTATGAAGTTCCGTTGGCAATAAAGCATCAAAAACAGCTAATATTGGTCTCGATGTTAACATATCTTTCACGGTATCAAAAGCATTTTGCTGCAGTGTTCCCCATTTCCATTGTGTATTTTTACGAGTTAACATCGAGATGGGCCCTACAATCCTTGCAAAATTCTTAATAAATTTCCGAAAGTACCCCGCAAGCCCTAAAAATTGACGCACTTGTTTAACTGTCTCTTGGAGGAACCATTTTCATAACAGCATCAACTTTATCTTTCCCAGGTCGAACACCTTCTGCTGAAATTTCACGTCCCAAATAGTTAATCTGAGTTTGGAAGAAAGAACACTTCTTAAGTTTCAATGTTAGATCATTTTCTCTTAAAGCCTCTAGCACCAGCCGTAAGTTTTGAAAACCCTCAGCTACAGTCTTTGAAGGTATTATAATGTCATCAATATAAGGGAAGGCCACAGTATTTTTTCAGCTTTCCCAAAACAGTGTTCATCAAACGCTGAAAAACAGCAGGAGAATTGGACAGCCCAAAAGGCATTCTTAGGAATTCGTAGTGCCCGTCTGGGGTCACGAATGCAGTTTTGGAAATAGATTTTTCTTCTACCGGCACTTGATAAAACCCAGAAGCCATATCTAAAGCCGTGAAATATTTGTTGCCTCCTAATCTATCAATTTGATCTTCGATTAATGGCAATGGGTATTTGTCCTTTATAGTGATAGCGTTTAATCGTCGATAATCGACACACATACGGTAATCACCCGTTTTCTTTTTGACTAATAACACAGGACTGGCATAAGGAGACTCAGGAATTCCTAATAATATTGTTTCGTAACAAATCTTCAATAATGTCATTTAAAATAGACTTTTCTGCTACTGAAAGTCGATAGGGAGTATATACAATGGGTTGTTCGGAAACACATCTAATATCCATTTTAGCAGAATTAGTTTTACCCAATGTCGCTAAAGAAGTTGCAATCCTATCACTAAACTCATTTAGAAGCTCTTTACATTTTAACTTATTGCTTTCCGAAATGTTTCCTATAGTAATTTCTAAGTTACCATCCTGCATTACTTCAAAACATGTCAGTTCACTCTTAAACTTCATATCACCCATTTGTTTGATAATAACATTATTTCCAAATTTGTACAAAAGAATATGCGGTAAATCCAGAAAATCGCGTCCCACTATACAATCGTGTGCGATCTGATTATCATTAACAACAACAACATCTAAATCAGCATCAGCTTCAGCAATTCTTAATTTTACCTTGACAACTCCTAGACTCACAGTTAAATTACCACAGAAACTCTTCAACATCGGATTATTATCATTTGTAGTAACTTCAAGATTTAACATCTGGACAATCCGGTTTCTTAAAATTGTACAAGAACTACCGGTGTCTATCAAACACTTAATCTTTAAACTATTCACAGCAACTATTTTTATATAAGGATTTATGACATTATTGCCTCTGACTTCATTAACAGCCTCTTTTCTAATAGACTTTTCATTTTTGAATGTGCAATTCTTTTGTTTATGACCCAGTCTCTTACATTTAAAACATTCAATCTTAGGTTTTGGACAGAATTTTGAATAATGTGGACCTTTGCAATTATAGCAAGTTATTGAATCGTTCTTAAAACCAGCAGCTTGACTGGGACGATTAAAATTAGGAGGTCGCTCATTACGAATGCTTTTCTGATAATTACTATAATTACTACTTGACGGGATATTCTTCTGAGTACTAAGGTATGAGTACAATTCACTAGTAGTTGAAATTCTACTTGATCTTGCTGCCCGTTGTATGTTTTCATTTTTTAATCCCGATATAACAGCATCAACTAAATACTCCTCGGGTATATCGATTTGTAAAGCCTTTAATTTATTTAATTTGTCAAAACAATACTCACATAAATCTTGTCCTGGTTTGGCTTCATACAAAGCTGCCTCCCGCAATAAGTACCCAAACGGCAACGGTTTTTTAAATTGACTAATTAATTGTTTTTTTATTACCTTCCAATCAGGATGCATGTGATCTTGCATATCATACCAACGCCTCGCCATGCCTCGAAACCTGCTAGCAACCAATTTGACAACAGTGGCACTATTCCATCCATAACTTTCTGCTAGATCATCAACACGATTTACCCATTTTTCAACACATTGTTCACTTTGCGGATCAAACGGGGGTATAACACTTTCATCACATAACGAAGCACCAGCACCTTGCAATTTAGAAACGTACTTTTCTAATTTCTTTAAACGCTTCAACTTACACCGTACACTTTCCTCTTCCGAAGAACTCGAACTTGACGATGGACTGCGTCGTCTTTTTTCATTATCACTACCCTTTTTCTTGGATCCGGACCTGTTCTTAGAGCGTCCCATTTTGTCACTATTTTATAAAACGTCTTTTCAACACTTAAACAAAATAAACTAAATATTATGTAACGTGCGACAAATAAAATACTTTAGTTAAATAGGAGGAGTTATCCCACCGCTGCTTTGTAAGGGTGAGAAATAATTAATTAATATTATCGCAAGAACAAATATATATTAACACTCGTTACAACACATCTTTACAAGGTTCTCAATCTGACTGTCCCTTTGTGTGTAAAAATGTCTATGCCTGCCTAATATTCTCGGTCACAGCCTCAGCCGTCGAAAAGTATAAACAATAAACAGTCATAAATTGTAGGAATATTATACTAGGAATAAGGCCTACCGGCGTCTCTATACATCGGGCTTATAATATTTCTTACATTTATTTAGATAAAATTATTATAGAATTGTTTATTTAACATCAAGACCGTATTAACTCATCCACTCAGTTTATGTGACTGACTAATTTATTTATCACCTGCTAAATGTTTTCTTTTCGGGGCCCGCAAACGGTCTTGCGCAGCAAATTCATTCTTAAGCCAGGAATGAATTAGGAATAGTTTACAAAATACTAAAAAATAAAAACAAAATGCCGTCAAATGTAACTCCGATTGGCAATGTCGGTCTCTCTCACCGTTTTTTCATATATTTCGACAAAAATACGCACACTACCACGAATGCTGTTATTAAATAAACCCTCTGAGCATCAAGAGATACTGGGAAGAGGAGTTAGATTAAAACAATTGTTACAGTTTTAGCGCGAAAATTCTATTCCGTCGGTTTCAGAAACCGCACGTTGACACTCAATGGCTTGTAGAAATGTATAAATACGAAACAAATAAAATGTAAGATTTTTTAAAATTCATTTAATTAAAAACGTTAAGGCTCTCAAATAAATTATATAAAAATTAATAATTTCAAAATAATTTATGCAATACGACGATTTTTAACTAGTGGGTATGATAAAGTTGTAAGTTTCAAAGTAGATAATTTGTGAAATAAACAAAACACAATATATCTGCATGAATGAATGTATTGTAATAACAAGCAAAAAGAGGTTCATTATTTATTTATATTCTTCACAATAAATTGACTAATTAATTTAAAACGATAGTGTATAATATCGGCATAGTTGCCTTGATCTGACAAGTTATACATACTTGTTTAATACATCAGGTTTTGCGAAATATCGACATCATCTTTTAAAATTTAAAAGATTGACGCTCTGTTCTACAGTGTGCGACAAGTTCATGACAGGCCCTTGTAAAATGCAGAGAATCGAAAAAAAAATTTTGTCATTGCATTGGTTGCGTTCATTACGGTGAATGATCAGAGAGCGCTCACTGACCATTTCATTCGAACTACAAATATCTGACTAATCACAGGACAGGTGTTCGAAGTTATCGACAACCATTTTATGTAGCTAAATAATTGCATAATACATGATCCGTTATCACTGATCATTTTGAAGAAATAAAACATAACCTACAATGTCGGTTTTGTTGACAATATAACCTAAATTATCATTTTCTGTGCTTACAGCCCAAAAACAATTTTACACCATACATAATAGACATAAACCAAACACCAAATCTTTATTCTGGCATTTCTGACACACAAGAACATCTAATGCACTTTGACAGCACAACGCCAGAAAACATCGTTCATCTCACAACTGATCAGTCACGTAATTGATCGCTTAGTTTACCGCTACGCATGCTAACGCGACCATTGTTATCTCAGCAAATAAGGAGTTAAAGTTGTTATATTTTAATTTCAATAGGGGTAGTTTTTGGTATTTTCTGAAAAAAAAATCAATCTATAAATGTGGGGTTGCAAAAAAATGTTAAGAAAATAATTATTACATATTGCAGGTCTTAATTTTGAAGCAAAAAATTTAATTCAAATCAAAACTGTGGCTCGTCGGTAAGATTTATCATAAAAATAGGGCAGACAAAAGTTGTAGATCATGAAATTATTTACACAAATTGTTCTTATACTTTTTTCCTAAGAATCACCATTCCTGAGAAATCGCGATTCTAAAAGTTGAAGAAGTCGTATTCTACATAATTGTTAGCAATACACTTTAATTATGTAAACACTATTTATTGTCCTAACGTATAACAAACAAGTATTACACTGGTCTGCAACGAAATCCTCCTTTAAAAAATTATACTATAAGATTTTAATGCTCTGAATCTATTCCTGTTGGTCGATTTTTTCTATCGTCTAGATTTTTTATATGATTTTTTTTAAATTTCATAAAATTTTGGTTTTTTTAAATTTTTTTTGTCAACATCAAGAACAGTATACATACATACAAAATAAGTTTTAGCGAGTTGTAAGAGAAAAAGAAAGTAAAGTCACAGCGAATACTGCGCATGCGCATATCTACTACCATAAAAATCACTGTCAATACTTTCTTTCTTTCTCTTACAACTCGCTAAAACTTATTTTGTATGTATGTATACTGTTCTTGATGTTGACAAAAAAAAAATTTAAAAAAAAACAAAATTTATGGAAATTTAAAAAAAAAATTCATATAAAAAAATCTAGACGTGATAGAAAAAATCGGCCAACGGGAATAGATTCAGAGCATTAAAATCTTCATACTTATAGCATAATTTTTTAAAGGAGGATTTCGTTGCAGACCAGTGTTATTAATATATTTTGATATTGGAAAAAATAAACGTTCTAACTTGCGTGAATGTTAGAGGATGAGTCCCCATCACACTCTCCAGTAACATTACCGCCTAGCCATAACAATCCTTGGTCGGCACCAAACGAAAGACGCAGCATTTTTCCGCATTTGCTAACATAATATGCACACATTTCCGCACCACCTGTGATGTAGTGTACTTGACGCATTATTTTTAACGTGGTGTCCCCAGTAGGCATACTCCACGATCTATTGTGAATGAGTTTTGTTAAAAAAATTTCATGACATCAATGAGGAGACAACTGATGTATCCTTTTCAGAACAATTTTCAGATATCTAGCAAGAAGGACAAGAAGAAGAAGAAGAAGAAAGCTAAGAAGACATTACTGTTGAAGTAGCATTTGAAGATTATCAGTCAGACTAACATTTTCCTGAAATCAACAATAATTTGAGCCACTTAAATCATTTCCAATAGTACCATTTTTTAGTTAATAGAATATTTTTTAACAAAACTCATTCACAATAGATCGTGGAGTATGCTTACCGGGGACACCACTTTAAAGAAAAATGCGCCAAGTACACTACCTCACAGGTGGTGCGGAAATGTGTGCATATTATGTAGAATACGACTTCTTCAACTATTAGAATCGCGATTGCTCAGGATCGGTGATTCTTAGGAAAAAAAGTATAAGGACAATTTTTGTAGATAATTTCATGGTTTACAACTTTTGTCTGACCTATTTTTATGATAAAACTCACCGTTTACCAGAAAAGTGAAAAAACCAATATTTTTTACCTTTGACCTTAAATAACTTTTAGCAGACGTGGGATCGATGGGGATTTTTGACATTTTATTTGTAATAGTGTTGCCAAGATCTGTACCAATTTTCAGCTCTATGCGAATTATTGTAAACTTACTACTATTTTTTTGACTACTTTAACGGGATAAATTTACGAAAAAAGAGAAATTAAGATAACATGGTAAACAACACTCATGTGCTTTCAAACTGGTACCAGCCAACAATGTCGTAAATGTCAATTTCGTATAGAAAATAACCTAATTAACAATATGTTCTACGCTGTAAAAAAAAACCACACTTCGCTCCACCACAGCTTAATTTAAGCTATGACCACTATGAGAGGTCGATTGAAAATAAATAGTTTGTTGTAGCAAAATGTTTGAATAAAATTATTAGTTTTAAATAAACTCTGTTTAGCATTATTTCAAGAATTTTATTTTAATATACCTAAATCATTACTATTCTGTTATTCTTACTCCTAAGAAATAGAAAATTGCTGAATCATTTTTCTTGACAATCGGAAACATTTTATACTTCGTTATTAGTATGTAACCAATTTGTCATAAAAACAAAAATGTATTGCAGTTTGAGGGATTTCTCGACCATTTGTTACTAACTTTTCCCTCAAATATTAGGAAGTTTGAGTGTCTAATTCAACAAAATTTGTTTATGAATACAGTTAACTCCAGATAAATGTGAATGGAGAATTAATGAGGTTTCTGAATTTGGCCCTAAAACCGATGCATGTTTTTGTAATAATCCTGTTTATAATGCAAAAAAGAATTAGCCACATCAAATCTGTAAAGAAAATATTTCGACTAACCTATAGGGCATAATAATGTTGCATATTGTGTTGCGGTGAGAAAGAATTTCTTACATTTCATTGTTCGACTATTGCATTATAAGACTACCTCCACTTGTCATAACAACAAAGTATGTTACGTATCAATCAAATTGCATGTACAATAAAGAGAAACCTGATAAATAATTACCTTCTTCATAAACACAAAAAATATGGCGGTACTACAACAATAACAACATATTTTTCACACATTAAGCGTGCAGAATATAATAATGCCTTCATTATAAAAGGCCGCATTTTGTAACCCGTACTTTGGAACCAGCCTAAATGATCGTATCTGATCACCATCAAATGGATTTATCTGTTCCATCTCGCACCGCCCTCAAATTACCATTATCTTTGTTTTTTTATTATGGCTTGATGAAATTATTTCACATAATTTAATTTTAACTAGTCACGAGCCGGTATTGTACTTTTCATGGACTTTGACAAAACATCTCTATGTAAAAATGAATAATGACGATAACACAATAATTTCAAATAAATGAATATAGGAATACCATAAATAAATTACTATATAAATTTATACGAAGAAAATGAACATAATTTTCTTCGTATAAATTTTGAAATTTTAGATATTCCTATTTCTCACCATTAAGAAGACTACAGTTTTCCAAATACTACTGAATAAATTAATAAGTATAATCTTTGTTTCAACAGTTTTGGACATGGAATTAGTTATAGTCTATTATCACAAAAATTGAATTGTGTAAGCTGCTACTTTGTGATAATTAATCATAATGAAATAACCAAACGTTAACGGTACTGCATTTTTAATTTAATTTTAGAATCGTTTGAAAATGGCACGTCAACGTGTTAAAACCACAGTAAAGTTATAATAATATAGTGATAAAAGACAAAGTAAAATGTACCCAAGTTTATGACGGTTCTATATTTTATGTAATATTTGTGGGTATTTCTATTATATCATTTAAAAAAAATTAAGTGCTAGAAATATTGAATAATTTCACCTCCACCTATTCTAAAGTTGTACCTGAAAATTAGACTTGTGAAAACAAATCAGTCATTTATTTCAGTGATAGCTATAATTATATTTGTTGATTCAGTAATTATCAGCACCCAAAGATACTTCTCTATGCGGTAACCTTGTTGACAAAAATAGGTTTTTTCATATCGAATTGAGTGCGGAAAGTAGGTTTTGACAAAACGATGTCGAAAATATTTTCCCTACGCTAATAAAAACCTATACTAACGATAAGTACTTATATTAATTACTGATAGCGATGATATCCAGTCCATATAATTTTCTTTAAAAAATTGGGGTCCTCTTGCATACGTACAAGTAACATTTCACAAAATTCTATTCTCTGTAGATAATCCTGAGGCATGAGAAATTGGACTTCGAATGGATGAATATGGCAATCCTAAATCCCGTTGAGCACAACGTATGGAATACTGGTGATTTGCATGAAAATATGCTAGCACATTGATTTCCTTTACCTCGTCAGATGTCACAGGTTTAGGTAAATTTCTTGCTTCTCTTAATGACGAACCAAAATTTATAAAATTCCTCTGATCTACAAGTTCTGCTGATAATCTTATTGCACTGTCCATAGCTAATAAACAAATCCATTAAAACTGTGTTTGTATAATTATTTTCTGTCATATTTGTGCTACAGCTATTCAAATTAGGTGCAAATATCACTAACGTCAAATTTATTTAGAAAAATAACATCTGTTGTCATTAAAAATGACAAAACAAAAATTTCATGGCCCACCCGTTATGATATACCAAAAGACTAATATTCTTGGTAAGGTTACAGAAAAGTGCCCATAAATCGAGAACGGTGCGTATTAGGTATAGAGTATATACCTCATTAAATAGGTAAATGTATCGCCTTTCCTAATCAGTAATAATATATAGCGCATTCCATTTAAAAAAATTGACTTTCGTGCATTTTTCTAAGTCACTTATAGAAAGCATTCTCTAACTCACCCTGTATGATATTCGAAACATTTGATTAATGCAGGAGATGCCCCCAGGCCTTGTCTAGCCGCAACTAAAAAATTATCTTTTAATTGCTGCGTAGTTAGGAGAAAACACGATTTACTGAAAGTCAAATTTTTGGCAATAAATTCAGAAAAAAATTATTATCTCGAAAACGGCTTGAGATAGGTATAGGGAAAAATTAACAAAAGTTACTCAGAAAGAGACGGCAATCCAAAAAATACAAAATTATGCAGGGTATTCCTTTTAAAACAACGAAGATGTTGCCAGTTTTACGTATAAGTGGCAACACCGCAATTTCGAAAATATTTTAGTTGGAGAGATCATACTCGATTATCTTGGTAACCAAAATTTCAAAGCAATCGGTTGATCCGTTCTCCATATACTTTTAATACACCACCCACCGTGGCTCACCCTGTATATATATATATATATATATATATATATATACATACATATATTTATTAATATATATATATATATATATATATATATATATATATATATATATATATATATATATATATATATATATATATATATATATATATATATATATATATATATATATATATATATATATATATATATATATATTGAAAAGATAATTGCATACATCAAACGCTAATGATTTTTAAAATTTGCCAAAAAAGTTTAAATCGGGTCACACAGCCAAAAACGATAACTGTTGAAAATCCAACAAAATGTCAAGGTGTCCCGCTTTTATATTTGACCAGTTCAGTTGCCATTAGAGGTTACCAATATATTGAAAATTTGAAAATATGAGACTTAGTTTTCCACGAAACACCAAAATACCATATACTGCACTCGACGCGCGTATCGCCAACCAAGTCTGCATCATCTGGACATTATTAAAACAGTTTTAAAAATCTCCAGATGATTCCAAATTGGTTGGCGAAACGCGCGTCGATTGCCGTATATGGTGGAAAACTACGTCAGTGTTATCTTCACATCAAAGGTTCCAACCCACTTTAGGACTACTGAAAATATGTTAATATATTTTTATTAGAACCGCAAAAGAATAAGTTATCCATTTGTACCATTTTTCTAAAGAATACTTTGAGTTTAGTGCATTTCTAAACAAAATTCGTCAATCCAGTCATGACGAAAAAACTGGAAAATCACAGTTACACAGTTGTTATAATCCTCGTAATACAACATTTTAATCTTGTTTTATTGACAGTTTTGTCAAGATATCTCTTAAATTTCTTTATAAACAAAAATATTTCTCTCCATCGTACAGCTTTTTCACATTAATGGAAGATGCGTTTTAACTAAAATGAACGAACATTCTTTCTACATGTTTGGCGTCCATAATATTTAATTAACAAATAAATATGTTGTAGATCAAGATATACCTCCGATTGGAGCCAGTCTTAAAACTTTGTTGACAGTTTTGGTAGTGCTATAAAAAGCAATATCGGTTTGTTGATTCTGCTCGTTAGCCAATTAGAATAATACATAATCTCAGAATCATTTAAGATTCCTATCAATCGAAACAAACAAGGTAAATAAATTGAATTTAGAGGCTCATTAGTATCGGTATTTCTTTATGCATTTGACGTAAAATTGTAGGCATAAATGGAATGCTAAGGAACATATACAAGTAGAAACAAATCTCTCTATTAAACGTTAAATTTTAAATTAGATCAATCATTATTCTAGAAGCATCATACGTAAGCTTGCATAATGTGTGTGGTCTCTAGCTACTAATCAATAGAAATTTATAGCAATCGTGATGTATATTAATAATAATATGATATTAAAGTTTGTTGATAGGATGATCTTTTAATAAATAGAATCGTTGATCTTTGCAAAAAGTTACTGCTTTATTTCAAATGAAAATTTCCAGAATTTATACTTTTCAAATAAATAGTTCAGGTAATTATTGAAAGCTTTCTCACGTCAGACACCTATGTATATTAAATAGCTTGAGTTTTATAAATTTATTTAAAACTGTATACCAAATAAGTTTTCTAAGGGTTGAGCAATTTTGCATTTCAGGCGTACGTCTCGAAAAATTGTTGTGCTGTAAAACGAACTCTGGAGTTTACGCAGTTGCACTGACTAAATCACATATATTTTTTCAATATGTTGAACGTACACTTCGTTAGTAAAATAATCAATTATTCACCAACACGGTGTATAAGCGAAGACCCTCAGATCTAATCCAGGCCAAGAACATTAACGTGGAACAGTCATTGCTTTGAGTTGGGTATACTGTAACGAAATTGCAAGCCATTTCATTCCAGTTTGTTGTTGTCCACTATGAATTAAGTTTCTGCTAGTCTAGTCCAGATGGCGCCACTGATTTCTACTGGAACCGTTGGTTTTGCAGATTTTTGCACTAAATATCTATCTGTCCTTATTGCTCATACTGTACTCTCAAATGTGTGTCTCTTTCCAAACTATAATCGAGTTTAGGTAGCAGAACACTACGATGCTACTTCCTTCTTACTAGTGTAGCGTTCAGATGGAAAACATCTCTAGTTCAGCGGTCTGGTAAAATTTATATGTTTTCTGGTATTATCATGTGATTTTATGATCATCATTATTTAAAAAGTTGCTATATTGATTTAAAGTACCTTTGAGGTAATTTTCATAATAATGTCGTACCGTAATTACCTTAATTTACGCTTTGGGCGAATTTGCTTTTCGGTGATCAGTTCACCTTAGTTGTTCTTTGGAACATGATTAATATTGATTAGTATCGATTTATTGTGCCTTCTTAGCAATTTATCTAATATCCCTCTGATATTGTAATAATTTCGTGTGCTAATTTAAACTAACTTTCGATTATTGTAAATTTTAGATTTACTCGGCAACGAATGTCGCCATTTTGTATCGTAGTTAGTTGTTTTCTGTGTTTGTCTGATGATGTTTTAGGTCACTTGGCTACGTTGGTAGCGCTCTGTGAATAGTGGTGACTGGTGACATTTGGAGATTGGTACACCTTTTTGGACTAAACCTATTTGTTTATAATCTTTGTGAAAATTACCTAATGTGGTGCATTTGTTTTGTGGTGGATCATTTTATACCAGTGCATATATTTATCAACCAGACCTCAGAAACGTAAGGTTTTTCTAAATTTAAAATATCGAATGCTTACTGGAACGTTTACTTAGTATTTAGTCAGGAACGCTGCTCTAGTGGAGCCTAGTTCTCTGGCAAAGATACCTGCCTAGTTATCTGGCAATTGATTAACTTTTGATTATCTACAGTAAACATATACTCAAGCTATCTATCTTTATTTAACTTTATCTGCAATTCATTATTACCTCTCTCCGAGGAACTAATAAATAATTGAATTTAACCTTACCTTTAATTTGAAAATAATATTGTTTTATATTTATTTACCTTATCTTTCTAGTTGTCTGTCTGTTTGCAGACATTCAAAATTCTATTTTCTTGAAGATTAACATCTTTTAGTAAAAAAATATCTTAACATATAGTGAATACCTATTTCACTTTGTTTATTATCATAGCTACATCTAGTTTATTTGTTGGACTAATATTTTTTCTAATTAACGTAACTTTTATTGATACTTAAGTTAGCTGAAGTCTTCAACTTCCTAAAATATTGTGGGATACCGATCCTAGTTTGTTTAGTTTGCAATTTACTCTGTAAATCTGTGTTAACTCTCATATTTTGTCTACGTAGCTGGACAATTCAAACGTCACAGCTTTTTACTTTGTTTTGCCTATAATACTGATCTCATAAAACTCTCCCCTTTTTATGTTAATACCTGGACCAAGAGAAGAGGTTAACTGGTGGATCGAACTGATCATTATATACTGGGTGGAGCAGGAAAACGATATTTTATACAACTGGCATTTTTTTCTCAAGGGTAAATGCAGTACTGACAGTGGTGAATCAAATTGACATCGAACCCATTAAGAGCTTAGCCGTTGGTGGATTCTTCGCTGGACTAACCCATTGGAAGTTACGTAAGATCTTCGTCCCCAGTGAACGTTTATATTTGGTCAGAAGAAATTTGTAAGGGATCAGTGATTTTTTTCCCTTTCAATAACATATAATTTTTTTGTTTGTTTAGTTTGTTGGTCCTCAACCACACGTAGATTTTGACTAAAAGAGGCCATCTGAACTAATGTAAATATTGTACATATACCAGTCTTTATTATACTTTTTATTAAATAATATCTTTTTATTTGACTTCCTTTCCAATAGAATTCAAGTTTTAACGTTATCTTTACCTTTTAAAGTAAACTTTTAATTATTTGGTACTTGCAAAAGTCCTGGCGCCCAACCTAGATTTTGGTGAGAACTCAAATCAATCTAAGCCCTTATTCACGACCTGCTCACCGAACTACCGGTAAATAAGTACAACCTCCAGCTTATTGTGTTATGCCAGCAATTGGACGGGGGGTGTTGCAATACATACAGCGTTGGTCAAAATTAATGACAGCAACTATTTTATATTACATGAAACACTCTGAATATTTGTACAGAGGTTATCAATACAAAGTTAGCAATTATCAGATAATAATCGCCTTTCCAACGTCAACATCGTCGGAACATCAACACATTATGGACGTAATGGTATTATTAAAGATGTTCACAAAAATAGATTGGAAGAAGAAATGCTTGAATGGCCCCTCCTATCTCCGGATATGACTTCTCTGGATTTTCCTGTGGACCATTTAAAGAGTGTAGTAAACATAAACAAATCTAATCATGTGGTTGACTTAAAGTTGGAAATCCAATCTGAAATTTAGCAGAGGTACACAAAAGCAATTAATTAGAGCACATTATATGGAAAGCATCACTGAATGGTTGAAAATGGACTGTATTGTTTTTTTGGAGCTCTTGGAAAAAGAAAACATAAATAAAAATAGCGTGTGGTTACAATGCGACTTACCAATTTTCAATGCAGCTCGGTTGGTGCAGTATGGGATACTGTTGCAATCAGTAGCAGGAGGAATTCCAAGAATGGGAGCACAATACACAAAATATTTAAAAAAAAAGATTAATAGCAGTTTATTATTTTAAAGCGATGATATGCGTATATCTATTACCACGGCTTGATATCGAAATCCTATCTTCTTCGCGGTGTTGTCGCCTGCATCCAGTAACCGCGAGAAAAAATAGTACAAAAAAATAAAAAAAAAAACTATCTATTTCAAAGTCCATATGGGCAAAGGAAATATAATATTAATTAATTTGTTCACCTAAAAATCAATTGAGATCTTTCTAAAATACAAAATAACTAATATATATCAAATAATTATAAACAAGGTGTTGAGCCGAAACAGTCACTGACGTTGATTAAATCATTATTAAATACATAAATAACTAGTATCAGTATTAAAAAAATAAGTATTTTAATACAGTATTTTTAACATATTAGCTACACATTCCCTTAAAATTTAGGTCTGTAGTTGTTTAACAGAGCGAATGGATTTATTTAATCAGGTGAGATTCTATTTATTTAAAGCATCTTTGGATTCCCCTACAAGACCAACCTAAATAAAACGGCTATTTTTTCTTTTTCGAAACATGGTAACCAATCCCTGGAAATAATAATTGCCTATTGTTGATATTAAATATATTACTCCGACATTTATTCTTCAAAACCTAAATGCCAATAAATCTTGATGCCATCCCAGCCATTGTACTTAAAATGTGTGTAGAGAGTTAATGCTAATGATTTTCTGAGGAATGAAGCTTAATCTATATAGTTATTATTTCCCATTTCCTTGCGCTTCTTTTTTCCAAAGTAATGATGGCGTCAACTTGGAATTGTTGCAGTATCTCGAATGATTCGGTAGATACTCTGATGGGTCGACAAAATGGCTTCTGCCGAAGATAGTCAATAAAAAATCTCACGTATATTACACACGTATCGTTGGCTTGAACCTCTGGGATTCTATGTTACAATTTGGTCAATTTTGAAATTAAAATATTCCAAAATTCTATGATATGTATACTAGTGGCTAATTTACCTTCCATAATTCTATATTACTGCTTTATTAAAATATACAGCTTTGTAACATAAATCCTTTTAGAAATATTTCGTGTCTGAGACCTTATATATTGTAACATATTATTGTTGTAATATAGAACCCTATAATTGCAAGCCAACGATATGGAAAGAGGCAATCGATAGATAAGAAAAATCCCAAGCTTTACACAATTCGGAGATATCTGATATCGTATGGCACCAAAGCCTCCTAGAAGACATCAGCGCAGTTGTACTTGGTATTTCTTCTTTAACCTCTTGATTTATGTGGAGTCTCGTCATAAACATTATCTATCAACTTTGGTGTTCCACACGGATCAACCTTTTGGCCCCTGTCATATTAACGATATAATTCGTAGTATCGTAGGTGACTGACTGATCTCAATTTTTGATGATTAATTTCAATTTTGCTCACCAGAAGTTGCGTCGCTCATACTATCACAAGTCGCCTATTTCTAGAGACCCTTACTTTGACAAAATAATAAATGCCATCGTTAAGAGTAACCTATCTCGAAAATTATCAAATTTTACATCGTAATCAGTATGGTTTTTGAAGTGGTCGATTACCATTGAAGCCATGGCTACGTTTGTAGGCGACGTAGTTGAGCCTTGATAAAGCTCAGAGCACCTCAGCTAATCTCTGTGACTTATCCAGGGTATTCGAACTGTATCTCTTATGCAATACTGTTAGCTAGACTTAACCACTCCGGTACAAGAGGTAAGAGACATCGTCTTTTAACTATTTATCTGAGCGCTATCAATCTGTGCACTTAAATCTTATTTCAACTGACTTGTCTCGAAATCAGCATGATGTCCCTCAGGGGTCTGTCTTGGGACCTCTGCTCTATATCTCTTCCCCAAACATTCCTTCTACCACGAGCAACAAAGTTATTAAATCATTTTTTTTATTTATCCTCCTCATGCTTTTAGAGTGATTGTCAGACACCTCCTCCAATCATCCAGCACTCACAGCACTTCTGTTCCCTTCAATAAATAAAGAAATAAAAAACAATACTGTGGAGAAACTTTTTCTGCCTTCTTTACTAATAATATCTATTACCTTGAATTTAATAATATTAATATTGTTGTTCACCTGATTATATTTAAAAATTTGTGTATTGTATGTATTTGAAAAATCATGTAATGAAAAAATAAAAATAATTATGAATTAAACATGCACACGCACTTATTGTTTATTATTATTATTATTATGTTATTTATTATGCATTATTATGTTCATAGAAAATTACAATTCAGTTATGGAAAGAACGATATTATGTTTCAATGTTTAATAAACATTAAATTATATCCTGTCTTTTTTTTCAGAGTGTGAATTCACGAGGCGTAATAGGTAGCGTAGATGATAATCAGGAAGAGTGCTCTGCCTGCCTGAAGGGTTCATGTAGGAGTATAAATGGTATTTACACCCGACCTGATTTGCCACCTGGATATTCTCTGGTTGCACAAATTCCCGCGGGCGCCTGCAGGATCCTTATACAACAACTCAAACATAGCAGAAATTTTCTTGGTAAGTACGCTTATTATGTACATTTATGGCCAGTGGTGTGCGGAAATTAAAAATAAATAGCAAGTGAGATATTTGCATTTGAATAATAAAATACTTTCTCGGGCGAAGTATGCCAAAGTGACGTCATCAGATCATATTAATTAAATTCGCCCGTAAAAAATATACGGGATTAGTAGTATACATATTGCCAACACGTTTAAGATGACCACGTTATTTTTACAGTTTATTTCAAACTTATTTGCAACATAAAAAACGTTGGCAATCTTTGATCCCTTTACCGGCGCTATAGAAGCTGGTTTTTTTTTTGTTACAAATAAGTTTGTAATAAACTTTAAGAGTATATCAGATGCAAGTGAAATATAGTCTCGATTTTACCACACCCCGCGCAGGCCACGGTGCATATATACAGCCAAACCGAAATTATCGCGACGAATGTCGAAGGTGGCCGATGTTCTAGTTACAGAACGGCATAGTGGAACATTTCAGATCGGGAGATGTTGAATTATCAGAGGCGGAGTACTAGAGGTTTCGTACGACATAAACCGACGAAAAAGTTGTATTGCGTCAAGCTTATAAGCTAAACAGTAGCGAAATAAACGAATTTGTATGTCTATATGGGGGTGTTAGTTTATAATAAAAAATTTTAGTAAATATACTTAATGATAATAGAGAAACAACAGTTCATTTAGGAGATTTTATTATTAATAATTTCTAGGAGGATTTCTAATTTCTAATTTTCTGACAAACCTTGAATCTATCACTTCTGGCAGAAGAGAGGAAAAATTAAAGTTTTTCAATTGTTTACCCAATTTTTGTTTCCAGAATTCGTCATCTCGGTGGATCTGTTGAGAATGGTAAAAAAAAATTTGTATGAATGAATCGTCGCAAAACTGGCAACAGCCATTGCTAAAAACTGTCTAAATATCCTACCACTTTGAATCGAATAAGTGTTAGATATTTTTTCTAGCAATGACTATTGGTTAATTAGGCTTCATACTGATTGATATTTTGATAATAATATGTTTTCGATATCTTCTGATTTTGTTTTTAATTTACTTTATTTTCTTGTTTTACATTTTTGTGATATTTTATTTGTTTATTTATCTTATACAGAGTGACTCAAATTCGGCAGAGTACAGGGATCTTCGAAACCATAAGAAATGCGAAGTCGGTTAAATGAGGACAAATTTGCGCATTTATGAGAGCAGTAATATTCTGGAAAAAAATTCCGAAAATCCTTACACTTCAAATTTTTTCGAGGAAAACAAAATTTTTGACTTTTTGTTTTTATTTTGCTCTGACTATTTGTGAAGTTACAGGAAAATGAAAACACTTTTCAATGCAACATTTTCCTGCGCATATTGTGGTGTCATCAAAATTTTAATCCGACGTTTCGTCTGTCCTGGACCATCATCAAGTTCATTTTTTGAATACGGACCTGGATTATTTTTCATACTGTTTTGTCGCCTGTCCCATTTCTGACTTCAGTGATGTTTGCAAACCTTCCTGATGTCAAAAAAATCATCATCAATAAACCTTACCCTTCATGCGTCCTTGTCCTGCAATTAATATGTAAAAACAATAAAAAAAACCCGAAATTATTTTATTTACTTAGTTTATAAATAGCTAAAGAACTAAACAACAAAACAATTTAATCGTTAATCTACAAAAAATGTCCATTTTACCGTTTCTTATTAATGCATAGTATTATTTTAAAAATTTTTCCTATAAAATGGAAGTATCAATGTGTGTCATATCATTCAACTGAATGAAAAAGGCGATGAAATAATATGAAAAATACGTGTTATTTTAAATTTAAACTCCAATATTTTTATCAAATATGAAAGATTATGATGATGTTACATATATTGCTGAATTCAGAAAGAAATTTTTTAAATTGAGCTGAATATACAGGATATATCATTTAGAATAAAAAAAATTAAGGCAATTTCCGGTCAAACCGGAAGTAAAAGATATGTATGTCACGCGCATATTTAATCAGTATTCGAAATGTCATATGTCCATTTCCGCATATTAATGCGGGGTGTAATTTTTTTATTTTTCAGTTTTTCGGCATTTTCTTTTTATTTGCCATTCAATTGTTTTTAATTTTCGGATTCCCTAGAAAAAGGCACATAAGTTTAATTTTTAAAGTTTTTTCCTAGGTTAAAAATACAGCAGAAAAATCAAATAAGGTGCACTTAAAATGATCACCCTGTACATGAGGTTACTGCGCTTAAATCAAAAATAAAAATTATCATATTCACCTTTCATTGAGCCTTTCATTCTCCATATTAATATTTAGAGACGGCAAAATGGGAAAACTTTTATTTATATTAGTCTCTCTACAGAAATTACCGGAAATAAAAGAAAATTATTACTTTTATTAATTTACGAAAAAATTTTAATTTTCACTAGTACTTACTTTTTATATTTTCTCTTTTGGGCTAATGTTCGATTTTTCGGTTTTCTGATAGGGTATTTACGCTTATGATATGTTTTTTTCCCATTGTTCTTTCACTGCACTAATAATCACTTTCAATAACACGTCTACTTAGGTGTACACTTGATTTTAAAAAAAACTGGTACAACTCTTGTAATCGAAAATCTTAATAGTTTAGTTGTGTGCATATGTCTGTAAATAGGGCTGGCCAGGCATGTCGAGAGGGGGTGGAAAAGAAGTGATATACCCCGGACCTGGATTTTTTGGAGGAGATCGGTTTTCTTTGTGTTTTTAACTTATTAAACCTTTCTCTTTTATTTTATTCAAATGGAATTTTAAAAAAATAATTAGAAAATAACTTTTTCAAAACATTTTCAAGCCTGCCATATTATTGTTTAAAAAAATAATATTTGTTACGGATAATTCTACTAATGGTTGTAATTAAAATGCTAACTGAATAATGATAATTCTATTTTTAAAATAAGAACACAAAAATACCACTTGAGATTAAAAAAAATGTAAACAATGCAAACTGAACATAAAAATACAATAAAAAAATAAAATAAATGAACTTCAATTACGTAATACAGAATTAACTAATAATTTGTCATTGCTCCATTAGCGTCTAAAACTGCCTGAAGTCTTGCAGGCATGGACAAAATCAGATTTCTTGCAAGGTCAACTTCTTGCGACAAGTTCTCCCAAGCGTCTTCAATTATCCCTTCCAATTCTTGGGTATTATTTGGATGGTTATTTAATTTTCTTATATGTTTCACCATTAGTCCCCATACATTTCCAATTGGATTTAAATCCGGACTTTTAGATGGCCACGGTAACAACTCTATGTTTTTATTAAGAAACCATTGCTTGACACGATGGGCCGTATGTATGGAGCAGTTGTCTTGTTGGAAAATAAAATTATTTTCCGGAAACACCTCTATTACTGACGGCAACATAATATTGTCTAATATTTCAATATATTTAATGGAATTGAGATGACCACCACTGTTCCAACACACACCTAACCTATTTAGGCTCATTCAAGCCCAGACATTGACTGAAAACCTTCCTATTTGTGGATCGAAAGTATATTTCTTGTCGTATCTAGTGGAAGGAGGCCTATATACGCGATCATGTCCATCGTTACAGGATTTAAAAAACCTTTTCGTCAGAAAAGACAACTTGTCCCCAGAAGTTTTCATCATCGATTATATAGTTGAGTGCAAAAATAATCCTAGCCTGCTTCTTTTCTTCTGAAAGTTTGTATTTTTTAGCCGCTGAACAACTCTTCAAAGCGCTTTGTAGTTTTATTCTTCTGCAAGCAGTAGATACCGAAGCAGGGAAATTTGTCTCTGAAATTGCATTTACTGCAGTCTGAAAAGGGTTTTCTATCAGGTAATTTATAAGATTTTCATCTTCTTAATTATTGCTCTTTCTGGGCCTACCGGAACCAACTTTACGGGATACCGTTTGGTTGGTTTCCCATTGTTTTTTAACACTCATTATCGTGGTTTTACTCACATTGTATTCAGCAGCAAATCTTCTTATGGATCAACCATCATCAATTTTAGAAACAATTCGAAATTTTTGAATATCTGTTAGATGTCGAACCATTTTTAATAATGACGCCACTGATTAACCTCAAAGTGACATTTGTAAGATTATTAATATCAATCAAACAACGAATGATTTCCATAGCTAAAAGAAAGTGTACCAGTTTTTATTGAAATCAAGTGTACCCACTTTATAACAAATAAGTAAATTTGAGATATCTCTAGAATAGACACGCCACTGTTGTTTACGCAAATCGCAACGTGGTTGCTAAGTGCCCGATTCCCCCTCCCGCAGACGAGTCCAGTGTATGCAAGTGCATCCGTGTTTCCGAAATATCATGCGAGATGGCAGCTATTATCGGAATATAGATATGCAGTTTTTAGTTTTCTAATAAATTTATTTTCAACTAATCCAAGAGTTGGGTCACATGAATATAAACGTTACAAACAGTGACTAATGTCGGAATGTTAAAAAATTTGGATACAAAATATTTAAAATGCATGTGAAAATTTTTTGACGACTGAAAAAAAATAAGTTACCTTCCGATATTTTATACATATTTTTGTAAAATCTTGTAAAAATCGCACTCAAATCGGATAAGTTTTAAACGAGATATTCGAGAATTATGATTTAATAGGGTATATAAGACTCTTAAGTAGTTTACTGAACATATTACGGTATTCTGTTCTATGAACAATGTATGAAATTAAATATAAAAAAGCAGATTCTTCTAATTTGTCGGAACTGGAAGGTTTATCTAATACCATTTGCCTATATCTTTTTAAAAATGCTGTTCGAGGAATAAGACTATGCAGTAGTGTTTTGTAATCCTACTAAATACTGTCTAATTCACCCAGAAATATAAACAAATTTTTGGCATGAAAACATATATGTCCCGAGAAGATACATTACAACGAATATTATAAGACTGTTTATAAAAACATCTAATATATCGTAAGCATATTGTAATTTAGAATAATTGGTTATTAAATTCATTGTGAGTTAGCTGTGTAATTTATTTAATGTACTTATTTTAAGTGTTTGGTGTGTGTTAAGGATTTGGAGCCCGAGGACTGGAATAAAATTGCAATTTTTGGATTTTTGGAACATATTGCATTATTAAATTTAAAAAAATATAAATTATTTTTAAAGCAAAAAAAATCAACAGGTATTCGAATTGTTGTATTAAAAGAACGTAAGAAATTAAATAAAAATGGTGGGTTTCTATCACTAATATTCGATATTCTAGATCCAAAAAACTACCAGGCTTAGTTTTAAAGACCTCACTTTTAAGATAAAAAAAATCCAATGTTGTTAAATCTGACGAACCAGATCTCTACTTCATTGGACTTATTAAGCCAATCAATTATCCCAAATAATTCTCGGGCATCTCAGCATAATAGGAGTAGGCAAACCTTACTGGAGTTAAACACTTCATATAATAGGTATTTTAGTCTGGTTCACATGTACTTTTTTTTCTTAAATTTTACAATAGTCTCCGAAAATTACGACCATGGTGTCATTCGATTCGTATTGTCACCTAGAAAGTTTAAGGAAAGGTCCGAAAAGGGGCTGAAAAAAATTACAAAAAGTTATAAACAATAAAGTGAAAAAAAAGTGGGGGTTTGGTTTTTTTTGAATATCTCGGAAAATATTGAAAATTTTCGAAATTGCAAAAAAAGTTCTAAAACGATCAACAAATTTACTAAAAAAAAGTTCCGACTCCCGGAACTGTAGCTCTAATATTTATAATTTTTACAGAGCCCTGAAAATAGAGCCAAAAGCGGGCAGTCTGGCTTCCGCGCACGTTGCGTCACTCTGACACAACAACAAAAAAAATTATTTAAATATATTAAATATGAATATTAAGGAATAATAAAATTCATGGAGTGTTGGGATACATAAATAAACAATAATCAGCGGTCAAAAAATTTTTATCTCAATTTTAACATAAATTATGCATTAGTTAATTAACTATTTTTTTCTAAACTGAAAGTTAATATAAAAAACCCAGATAATTATAAAACTAATACCCTAGAATTTTTTTCACTTAGTAAAGTTATTCTTGATAGTTTAACAAATCGATTACCGTTGCAATAATAAAAAAAATTTTGATTTTCCACTTTTTTATTAACAATTGAAAATTATAAAATAAAAAATAGTGAATAAGAAATTTTTTTTTTCAAAAATCTTGATTGTTTCGAAGTCTCATGGTTAAAAGCTACTTAAAAATATATATATATTTTTTTTACTACTATTGTTTAAAAAATTGTTATTAACAAATACATTGTTTATGAGGAAATCGAAAATTTTTTTTTGGATTACATTTATTGATGAAAATTATGATTTTTAGAGAAAAAATCGTTCCTTAAAAAAATTTCTTTGTTGCTAAAAAATACGTTTGTTAATTAACAATCGTTTTTTGCAACTAATTATTAAAATTAAGGAACCGTTTTTTCTCTAAAAATCATAAATTCTACCGTTCTTTAAGATTTTCAAAAAAATAATTTTTTTTTTATTCATTTTTTATTTGTTTATTTAAAAAAAAAATTTGTTATAAACAAATTAATTTTTTCAATTTTTTTTTTAATACTCTGTTCTATAATAAAAGCAGCCATGCATTGTTTTTCTTGAAAAAATTTTTTTTTCTATTTTTAATAAATGTTTTAATATTGTTATACCTTAAAACTTGTCTTTCTCACCCGCTCTTTTGCTTTTAAAATTATAATAACTTTTAAACTATTACAGATATGACAATAATGCTTCAAATCTTTTTTGTTCATTATTAATTAACTAACAAATTTTTTTATTATTGCAACGGTAATCGATTTGTTAAACTATCAAGAATAACTTTACTAAGTGAAAAAAATTCTAGGGTATTAGTTTTATAATTATCTGGGTTTTTTTATATTAACTTTCAGTTTAGAAAAAATAGTTAATTAACTAATGCATAATTTATGTTAAAACTGAGATAAAAATTTTTTGACCGCTGATTATTGTTTATTTATGTATCCCAACACTCCATGAATTTTATTATTCCTTAATATTCATATTTAATATATTTAAATAATTTTTTTTGTTGTTGTGTCAGAGTGACGCAACGTGCGCGGAAGCCAGACCGCCCGCTTTTTGGCTCTATTTTCAGGGCTCTGTAAAAATTATAAATATTAAAGCTACAGTTCCGGGAGTCGGAACTTTTTTTTAGTAAATTTGTTGATCTTTTTAGAACTTTTTTTTGCAATTTCGAAAATTTTCAATATTTTCCTTGATATTCAAAAAAAACCAAACCCCCACTTTTTTTCACTTTATTGTTTATAACTTGTAATTTTTTTAAGCCCCTTTTCGGACCTTTCCTTAAACTTTCTAGGTGACAATACGAATCGAATGACACCATGGTCGTAATTTTCGGAGACTATTGAAAAATTTAAGAAAAAAAGTACATGTGAACCAGACTATTTCCATCATTCGCATTTGCAGAATGTACTGCATATAAGTGCTGGTAAGATAGATTTATTAAGCAATTTAAAATGTTTAGGGCTATTTATATTATCATAGAAAAAATAGGTCCATTAATATTTTCTGCACTAAACATTATCCATTTGAGAGAGTGTGTTGGGTATCAGAATTCCTTATCCAATGTGGATTTTTATATAAGTATTACGTGTAAATTCTGACGATTTATATTACCATTTAGACAAAATGTTGCTTCGTCAGAAGAATAAATTCCATCTAGAAATTAGGAATTATGTGACACACCACCATCATGATTTTGCAAAATTGAGACATATCAATATCATCATCCGACAATTCCTACACAAAAAGATTCTTATAAAGGTTGTATTCTCATATATCAATAATTTAAGAACTGATCTCTATAATATCCTAAGTTCTTCTGCTCTCCTGTTCTCATGTTGTCTAGTATAGGACATAAAGATTTTCGTCACAGTCAAAACACATCCAATAATTTTTTTATCAGTCGTAACTGATTTTGGTCTAGCCGACTACATTTTTAACTCCAACTGTTTCAATAAATCTTTTGATATTTCTGCCAACGGCCCTTCTACCAAACAGCTAATATAATCTGTGTAGGGATTCTTACTTTTAAACATAATAAGCCTCAGACTATAATTTTACTATGTTGAGTCAAGAGGTAGAAACGCAGGGTTGCGAGAAGTCGATATTTCTTTTCGGAAAATTGCGAATAGGGTTGATCGAAGTGCGTCAACAATGCGTCGAATAAGGACAGAGGCATCAGTGTTATTAAGTTCTGAGATTCTTTAACCACTGAACGTGAAAAACGCCACTTGCAGCCCTAAGTGCTGTTTCAGTACAACCAGATATATTGCTTTTCTTGACCGTTAATATCAAATAATATCTGATAGTTTTTTTTGTGGATTTCGGTCAGATATAACTAATTTTATTTTTTTTCCTAACGTTTCGGTTTATTACACCATCATCAGAAAACTACAATTAATATTTTTCAAATATTATATTAATTGTAGTTCTTTGACGATGGTGTAATAAACCGAAACGTTAGAAAAGAAAATTAATTTAGTTATATCTGACCGAAATCCCCAAAAAAACTATCAGATATTATTATATACTTAATACAATTTCGTAGACTCTGGGATTAAACAAGCAGCAGTGATAAATTAAACAAAGTGGTTATATAGGCCACTTACTGTATAATATCCTATTTTGAATGTTAAAGAGTATTAAATAGACAGTTACCGTCTCCAGAATATTGTGGTTTCCATCTTAAATTTTTGCATTGTGGTATTCTGGTTGATGTTTCTTGTTTCCTACTTTTCGCTTAGTTTCTGAGTGTTGTTATTTAAGCATTTATTATTAATGAGTTTCATTAGCGGTAAACCTCGATAAAGTGGAAATATAAATACTATTAATAAATCGTTGCCCTAGTTCTTATTTGTGCCATAGGACACAACCTTCAATTGGAGAAATTCGTTTTAAACAATTATAGAATAGAATAGAAATTATTCTCAATCATTTGTATTTAAGTACACATTAATTATCACTATTACATATCATTTTTATACGGTAATGGTTAAAATAATAATAATGAGGAAATACTTATGTACATACATCCAAAATGGTCCTCGTGAAGCAGTAGAAAAACTGTACAGAAACTAAATTTAACTTACTTAGCTAAACTCCCACATTGTATGAGTACCATTACTATGTTTTTGTACATTGTTAAACTTAAATGAACTTTTAAGATTCAAATTTTCAAAACACAAAGTAGTTTCAAAAACTTTCGTGACAATGTAAAATACATGACGTGACAGAATATTTTTTAAATCGTCTTCGAATATGTTTAGATTTATAATGGACTCTTTATTCCTACTGAAGGATATTTCATCCATTTTTAAAATTAATTAATTATATGAAGAATAAAACTATCGGTAATGCATTATAATTGCATATATTTTCACATATTTTGTGTATAGTAAATGGTAACTGAAAGTTATTAAATATTTCCTCCAAGAGAGAAATGAGATAAAATTCTACGCTGTGTAAAACCCTCGAATATGTCGACATTATAGACATATGCATTAAGGGTCAAGTTCTAGTGTGATGTATAGGCAATCAGTGTGTCATGGCAGTAGTACGTAAGTTGCATAATTATTACGTCTCATTAAAAGAATCTGTTGAATATGCTATGGTGAATGGTGAATTCATACCTCCATGTACAGGGTGTTTTTGTTAATATTCCCACCCTCCTGATTTTATTATTCTTACTATTACGAAAAAATGATATATAGAAAAGTTATAGGATTTTTTATGTAGATTTTGAAAATAATATCAGAAAAACAATGGAAGCTCACACAAAATGGCTAAAGTTATTAATATAATTTTTTTTTTAATTGTACGCTCTATATATTTATACATATTTGAATACAATGGTATAAGGGTGGGTGGGTCTGTATCTAATACTAAGAGAGATATGATGGAAACTTTGTGTGAGTCCCACCCCCGTTATCTTTGTTATAAAAAAAGTTATTAAAAACAGCTTCAATTGCCCTGTTAATACGATTTTTAAAGTATTTTTAAAAATCTTGTAACGTACAATTTTTTATAATGTCTGGAAAAACTGCACTACACAATTTCTTATTGATTACATTTATATGAAGTTCAAGTTTTTCATCAATATGCAGACCTAGAAATTTCGTACTACAAACGCGCTCGATGTTTCCAATATTTAAGGTCAATGTCTTTTGCAATATATTTTTATTTGATTGAAATAACATATTGGAGGTCTTTTTCTAGGTTAGGTAATAATTTCTTAGATGTGAACCAATCAGATAGATCGGTGATTTACACTCGTGCTGTTGTGACTAAATTATTATTGTTTGAGTTGCTAAGTAAAATGCTTCTGTCATCTGCAAATAGTGAAAATTTTAGTGATAAATAATTATAAACTAGATCATTAATATATGCTAGAAATAATACTGGTCCCCCGGAATGAAACTCTGGAGTACTCCATATTTAATAATCTCTGGATGGCGGTAGTATTTTGTGTGTGAGGTATTGTTATGCAAGCAAATCTCTACTAGTGTTTGTCCCCTAATTCCGTAGTAATCCAATTCATTTACTAATATAGGATGATCCACACAATCAAACGCCTTAGATAAATCACGGAATATTTCAAGAGGCATGTGTTTATCTTTTTTTGCGAAATCCGAACTGAAAATCTTTACGGATATTTTGCTTTCTAGATAGTCTAAAAGTTGTTCTTTAGCAACTACTTCTAGTATATTTAAATTAAAGTTTTGTCACCTTTTTTATATAACGATATTATAATAGGTAGTTCATTTGAAACAGTTTGGAAAAATACCCGAGCTTAGTGAAATGATAACTAAAAACGTAAGAAGTATATTTGAGGTATTGCAATTTTCTTTTATAAATACGATCCAAACTTTATCAGCTTCTATTGATTATCACGTGTTATTTTAATACACTTTTATAAATCGATTGATATACCAAATGAGCACATAGGAGTAAGGAAACTTTGGGACATGTCCATTAGGAAGCAACGTAATTAATGCTTCTCATTTACTCCTGCGAAATATTAATCTTAACTTGATTCTTTGCATCGTAGATTTTCTTTAAATATAACATATGTATATCTCAGCTAATCTGTTGTGACTTTAACATAGGCACTAATACCCTTATCAGAAGGACTTCAACTATCACAGTATATTCTATAAACTGTAATTTAACAAATTTTACATTCCTTGAACCTTTTTGTTTAGGAAGTCTCAATGGGGTTTACAGGTTCGATCAACCAATCGTCAAGAACCTTTTTTGATTTTATATTTTTTAATTTATATACGAGATGTTTTTGCTGTAAAATAAACAATTAAAAAAAATGTTTTAAAAAGACGCTATTTATGCAAGTGTTGAAATGTCATAGGCTCAAAGATGTGATATTTTAATACGTTTAACTAGGGAGTTAATATTGTAGAAGAAGTCATTTTGTTTAAATTAACTCCTGCAATACTCCTTTTCTTTATCTCCAATATACTATTTAGAGTTACCAATCCTGCAAGCAAAGGCAGATTTAGAAGGGGGTGCAGGGGCATACGCCTCCGAGCCTTATAAATCGATTCACAATTGATAAAAGTCATCGATTAGATTTTGTAATTTAAGTTTTTCTTCAATCTTGTACTATCTATGTGTTGACTAGTATTATTACGTTTGTTCATTTTTAAATTAAATTTCTTATTATAAATAACATGGCCAATTTATTTCACTTTAAATTAAATACGGTGCAAGTGCGCCCCCTTAGCACCAACTCTAAATGCGCTCTTGACTACAATTATCGTTTATTCGAATTTGAGTGTAAATACACTGCATAAGGTAAACGTACTGTTTCTCTATTTTGCTTAAAGTATGTCGTGTAGATATCCAACGTATGTTAATTGTATTTAAACGTATATTTCGCCATTTCCGGACAGTGTAAATACGCTGCACAAGGTAAACATACGATTTCTCTATTTTACTTAAAGTATATCGTGTAGATATCCAACGTATGTTAATCTTATTTAAACGTATATTCGCGATTTCCTGACCGTATAAATACGCTGCACAAGGTAAACGTACGATTTCTCTATTTTACTTAAAGCATATCGTGTAGATATCCAACGTATGTTAATCGTATTTAAATGTATATTCGCGATTTCATGACTGTGTACATACGCCGCCCAAGGTAAACGTAGATTTCCCTATTTTACTTAAAGTATATCGTGTAGATATCCAACGTATGTTAATCGTATTTAAACGTATATTTCGCGATTTCCGGACAGTGTGAATACGCTGCACAAGGTAAACGTACGATTTCTCTTTTTACTTAAAGTATATCGTGTAGATATCCAACGTATATTAATCGTATTTAAACGTATATTTCACGATTTCCTGATTTAAAGTACGATGAAAGTGCTGTCGTATGTTTGGTTTGTCGTAATAAATTTTTCTTTCGCCATTTAGCAGACTGTAAGCGACACATTACCAGTACTGTTCATAGAGAAAATAAGCAAAATGAAGTATCTTATGCCATTATTATATTTGGCTTAATTATTAAGTTGAGTGTATACAATATTCCGTTTTAATTAATTCTAAAACAGCCTTTCCGTCAATTTTGGGCAAACCATGTTCCTAACTGGAAATTGCCGTCGAACTCCCAGTTGCAATAATACATCAGTCACAACAAAAATTGAAAATAGTATTAAATGTAATGAAAAAAAAATGGATAACTGTTGATGAGACTACTGATTTCAAGAAACATGGTGTGAATAACGTTTTGGTATGCACTTTGAGTCCAAATTCACTGTCGGCTACCTTTTTTTAGCTAGTAGAAGATTGCAATAAGGTGAATGTTTGAACCGATGGAACTTCAACCATGCTTCAAGTCGGCTGTTCCGTCAAATCCGTTCCAATTTGATACACATCACTTGTATACTCCATGCTCTGCATCATAAATCACCCAAACATACAAGAGAATTTAGTAAAAATTCTGGCAGTATTCTTGAACCTCCAAAGCCTATTTTTACTCGATGGGGAACTTGGTTAAAAACGCATTTTTATGCACAGTATTTCGACTAACTAAAGTATGTTGTTTTAAAATTCAATGGTAAAGAAACCGCAGCTATTAGGGAGAGCCAACTACGGTTTGAAAATGACTAAGTTTAGGTAGTTCTGCAAAAGATATGCAACAATTACGCAAAGTGGATGACACCCTAGACACATTACAAAATAGTTCGCGCTAGTGAGAGACTAATAATCAACGTTTTCTGACTATACTGGCTATGTTACGGAATATTAAAAAATAAGACTTATTCTAAATACAATATAATGTAATATGTTATCGACATCACGAAAGAATGTCGTTAAGTCATCGTTATAATTCATATGAATCAAATCATCCCTGCATTAGTCAAATTCATGCTTGCTGAAATGACGTCCAGATATACACAAACTTTACTCGTTGACAGGTGAAAAAGGAAAAACATACCTACAATTTGTCCGCTAAAAGTCAGAATAATTTAAGGATTTCGTCAGCCTTTAAATTTGATTTCATTTTATGTTTTTATATAATTTGGCAAAATGCATATTGCCTGTAGATATGAACAATTACATTTAAATTAATTAACATCATTAATAATAAACAACTGTCTTAGAAAAAGGATTTTGTATTTATTTTTAAGAATCATTATTATTACATATTGAAACATACCTTTCAAGTTTAACTATCGTTATTTCTAAAAAGATTTGTTTTTCATATACAAAATATCTGATGTGGCCAGCACACAACTTTCCTATATCAATATATATCATCCTGATGTAAAAAAAATATTCTATTTAATTCTTCACTTATCTCAATTAAATGTTAATAGCGTACCTTGAAATGTTTCATTAACATTTTTAAATAATTAAGTATCAGCGTTATTCGATACTGTCAATAATAATTCATGTCATATATTTTAATAATTTCATCTTATTGACATTGACATTTTTGTAACAAAATTAGACATTTCAAATGTCAAACTGTTAAATTTATCCTAACCTCATTTTATGAGGTCAAATGTATAAAAAATTTAAGTTTACATCAGCCTTTTATTTAAGTAATTGGAAAACAAATTTTATTGGCTTGATATAATAGTAGACATGATTTATAAACTTTCATCAAGAATAAATTTTTTTTGTAAAGGCAAATACAAAAAAGTTTGAGTCCCGTGGATCTCATTTCAGCTGGACAAATTGATCGAATTTATCATTGTCTTTGGCCTTTAGAACGTGTACCAAATTTGAAAGCTTTATCGCAAATACTGTGCCTGCTATCACGATACCACAGACATGCAGACAGATTTTTTCCTTAAAGTTATGTTTTTTCATTATAATTCGTCAAAATTCGTCCAGAAATGCAATAAAAGTTTTTATTTTTTTTTCCCGAAATTGTACCTTTTTCCTTCTATCATTCATTGTGTCTCTTCTGGTGGTACCACATTCACCAAATTTAATGTATCATCTAAAATGTTGTTGACAATCTTAACTGACAAATTTGGGATGTCTCCCATTAGTATTGTTTGAGTTATCGCGGATACACACATACATACACACACACACACACACACACACACACACACACCATACACGCACCGACAGACATCATTCGGAGAATAGTCAAAATGGATTCAGGAGGATTCAAAACGTATTAATCAATCAAAATCTCGAGGTCGAAAAAAATCACGATTACTATACCTACTTCCTTATATGTATTAGATATAAGAAAGTAAAATCAATAAAATAAAGAAAACGGTAACAATTAAACTCAAAAATAAACAAATCCAAATTTGACAGTTGACATACAGAAATAGGAAATCATGAAACATGTGACAACACGCTAGTAAAAGCGTTCAATCAGATTGATCGATATTATTCTCGCTTGTTACTGAGACGTACGAGGGCCTTCTCTTCTCTTTTCATCAAGGAAGTTAGGTTTTCGTATAACACATCAACAGCATTAGTTTGAGATGTTAACAGTCACATATAATGGACTTCCCTGCGCTGCCTTTCTCGTTTTATTATTTTGTAAATTTGTGACTTATCGACAGGATGTACGTTCAGGCGTACAAAGTTAAATAATTCTTATATGTAGCTGTTTTTCTTTATGTCGTGGATATATGGATCCATCATGTACATTGAGTTAAATGTTGCAAAATGTTTGAGGGTAATTGAGTTGTTTTCTTATCTGTAAAAGAAAGAAATTTAGATAAAGTGAAAGATAATGAAATGAATTGGAATTCTGTTATAAACTGTAGACGTGTTTAATATAATGAAGCTACAGGAAGCTTAATCGTTATTTTGATCATATATGTAAATGAAACATTGTAATTAGATTTAAGTTTAGTTATTTTCCTGAAAAAGAAAACAAATCTGGGTCGAGAGTGCCATTTTCTGATTTAAAAGGAGACACATGTCCAAATTCAGCTAAAAGAAATATTCGAAATTCATAATTAAATCATAGAAATCTATATTAAACTTGAAGAATCTAAATAAAAGTAACTTGCAAGAAGCATTAAAAACAAATTGTTAAATGTTTTTAGTAAGGGTCCTATTTTTGAGAAAACTACTTTTTTTTTTTCCGATGTTTCGCAATTTTTATTACCATTCCAGTGAATTATTGCGAGTTTTTCTGAATCACGCATAAAATATATATAAAACAGGAAACAAACATATAAACGCGTTAGCATAGTGTACTTATGTAACATATACACATATATATCACTTATAAAGGTACAATTAATTATCAGACTGTAATGCGTGTAATGGTAATTCGTGTCATTACCATTACACGCATTACAGTCTGATAATTAATTGTACCTTTATAAGTGATATATATATATGTGTATATATGTTAGCATAAGTACACTAATTTAATACCCAACGATTTTATCTGTTTGTTTCCTGTTTTATATATATTTTATGGTGACCAGGAAAAACCCTCATAATTAATTGCTCCCGGAAGATGGTAATAAAAATTACCGAAACGTCGGCAAGCTAAAAAAAGTAGTTTTTCTTAAAATAAGGACCCTTACCCAAAAAAATTTTCCAACAATTAATAAGTCGGTCTAAAACTTTTCTATTACATTAAAAACAAAGTTCATATGCAAAAAGCGTAGGAGAAAATAATAGTAAAGAAAAATCTGATGACTAAACTTGGATAAGATAATAAATTAATTAAACATTCGAATATTGAAAATTGAAATCTGTAATATCAAAATTAAGAAAAATTGAACTTGCTCCTGAAGTTTAAGAGTTTCTTGAGCTAATTGAGTGCATGGTGAAAAGTGTATCCAACAGTAAGCAAAAATATTTAACATTTGACATACTGTACAAACTTACCTGCAGATTAGGCAGGTAACAACACGTGGTTGTATTCATGATTGCAAATACACATATTCACACACTTAATTAATACACTATTACAAAATCATAAAACAGAAGTAAATCATTTATTCAATAATAATCCATAAAAGAAAAATTTCATATTTACCTATACAATATATATATATATATATATATATATATATATATATATATATATATATATATATATATATATATATATATATATATATATATATATATATATATATATATATATATATATATATATATATATATATATATATATATATATATATATATATATATATATATATATATATATATATATATATATATATATATATATATATATATATATATATATATCTAATACATTGAGCACCCCAGCCCTGGGCTGCTTCATTGCGAATAAATTTCCTATAATGTTTACATAAAACTAAATTATTCCCAAGCATTTATATCATTAAATTACAAATTAACTATTACATAAAAAAGGTTAAATCATATTTTTATAATTTTGGCAGAAAACGTATGCATTCAAACTATAGAAGCTAAATTATTCATCTTGTAAAAGAACACACAGTTTTCATTTAATATTTTAAGACGTTGACAAAACTGTACAAAAATCTCAAAGCATTCTCCAACCGAGAAGCGATAACATAAACAAACCGACGTAAACACGCAGGGTTGTAAGAGTTTTACTAAGATTAGGGTCAAAGACTAATAAACATAGAGTCATTATATCACTTCTTACTTAAAGCATCTTGAGTTTAATTTCGTTGGTAGAGCACAAGTTAGCGTTTGGCTATCTCCTCTCAAGCTTGCAGGCTTGAACAACGAACTCACTCACGGGAAATCATATAAATACGCCCGATTTCCTACGATCTAGGTCACATCTTGGCAACCCTAGTGTTTATCGCTGACTCTCTGGGGTCTGGAAGTCCAAGGACAGACTGCTCTCCCGGTTTCTAGCCGTCGTCACCGATCGCAAGCACATCTTTGGCAACCCCAGTGTTTATCGCTGGTTCTTCGGGGCCTGAAGTCAAAGATAGTCCGCTCACCCGGTTTATAGCCTCGTCACTGTCGTATTAACTCTTTGGCAACCCTAGTGTTTATCGCTGGTTTTTCGGAGCCTGGAAGTCAAAGAGAAACCACGACTCCGGTTGTCATAACCGCCGTTTAAGTATAGAGAGCTCTAATTAGCGGTCCACCCAAGTTGGTGCAGAAACCTCTGTGGCCTGGTCTCTGTAACCGAGGACATGTACACTGCTCTAGAAATACGGCGTGCACCGTATCGTGTCGACGCCGCCAATATGGAGACGAATAACACAGGGGTTACTCAGGAACCCCGGGAAGAAAAACCCCGCAGAACTCTCCATGTGTCCGAGAATTGGTAAGGACGGCATTTAAATAATTTTTTCTGCGTTGCCATTTTCTACGTACTGAGCTCACTAAAATTCATTAAGTTCATTCAATTTCTTTGTTACGAGTGGAATGGCAACACTAATCAAAGTACAACTCTATATGCTTGGGTTTCGCGGTTTTTAACAATATTTCATTTGACCTGTGGAAAACAAATGATTTACAGATAGGGTTTTTCTGTTATGATGCACTGCGCATTACATGTTTATTAATAATTAGTACAGCCTAAATTAATTCAGATAGGATCAGTAATAGTAGTTGGAACTTTCATTCACTTGGTCAAATCAAGTTGGGTCAAAATAAGAAAAATGTACAAAATAAATAGTGTCCAGTTGAATCTGCAATATCGGTAACTTTATCAAATTTCACCTTCTTGTGCGAGGATCTTGAGCGGTCAGCTGGCAGATTAGTATGGTCAGGTGCCGATACCACCACCTGCAGTCTTTTGAACTCTCTAAGTGTTTTAACCAGTGGGTCTTGTCTCTCGACAGAGGCCCTGTGGTCGACATCCAGTGAGTATCGTTTAATGTTTTATGACCGCAGTTCTCGTACGCGTGCCGTGAATATGGTTAACGCCTGCCAACCACTACACAAACTCTACGGGGTAGTTCGTTTCACCTTGGTTTATGCTGTAAAGGCGGGGGTGCACTCGATAAAGCCCACAAATAAATGGACAGTTGTCCCAACGAATATTAATTGGCAGCGTTAGTTATATTTATGGTACTGGTGTACGGTGACAACGAGTCCGCGAATTAAATTGAAGCATGGTGTCTGCACCTGCCCATCTTCTTTGGCAGAGGACTTTCTGGTGCCTCATACAAGGGAAGTTTCCTTGCAGCCATATGTAAGGTTTTTACATATGTTATTTAAACTACGACGCGTAAGTTTCCGCGCAGGTAACCAGATTTGGTTGCTTTGCAGGTTCAACTAGCTAAATATACATGTACAGACAGTTGTCTAAGCATAGAAATAAAAGGTTAAAACGTTATTTTAGTTTCCTTGACTTATTTCTACTTTCAGGTACAAAAGTGAATTCTAAGTAAATCAGTAATCATAAATCTAAAGTCAAATCTTACTGATACTAGTCATTCTTTAAAACATATTCAGTGCAGTGCAGATTAGTGTCCATATTAATTGGTAAAAAAATTACGTAATCACATTAAAGCAAATTAAATCTCATAAATGAAACAAAGTATTACCAAACTTTATAAACGTACCGTTGAGGTTACAATAACACAACAACTTTGGGTACTACTACTACCAAACTAGACAATCACGAAAAAGGCTAATTAATGGTTTTAGTATTACCTGTCTCTTCAATGACAGGTGAGACTTAGGAAAAAGGGGAATAAAGTATAAACTAAATATACGAGGGGGGTTGTTGTTATACCTGGTACCGTGACCAGGATAAACTAAACTAATAGATACGAGGGGGTTGGGCCGTTACAATATAATACATAGTATAATATATTATATATTATATATTATATATTATATATTATATATTATATATTATATATTATATATTATATATTATATATTATATATTATATATTATATATTATATTATATATAATATATTATATATTATATATTATATATTATATATTATATATAATATATAATATTATATATTATATATAATATATATTAAAAAATAAAAAAAAAAAATAATATTATATATTAATATTAATATTAAATTAAATTAAATTAAATTAAATTAAATTAAATTAAATTAAATTAAATTAAATTAAATTAAATTATATATTATATATTATATATTATATATTATATATTATATATTATAAATTATATATTATGTATTATGTATAATGCGTAATGCACAATGTATAGCGGTAATGCTTAATGTATAATGTATAACATACAAGATATAACATATACAATACAATAAAATAATATCGTTTGATGCACAATTAAGTGTATAATGTCTCCTCAAGGAAGACACTGCGGAGACCTTGTAAATGTATAATCAAGACCATCTACACTTTTTAACTTACAAATAGTAACAACTATATCCCGTTTACATATACATTCATTTAGCCTACACTCATGATCGACAGCACGGCTTGGTAACTCTATATATCTGGTGTTTAGAAAATAGTTTAATTAAGCAATAATATCTCTATACTTATCTATTATCATATAATATGTACCTTTTACAACACTGTCAATATATATCAAAATAATGACTTCTTTCTGCCAAGAGTCTGTCTATTCTGTGAGACGCCTCTGGTAATAGTTGTGGGATACGTTTATTATTATGATATGTTGAAAACCGTTGCATTAATGGCTACAAATTACACAGTCGGTTTATTCAGGAGATTACTATACAAAGTAATATAAGAAAACATGATCATAATTTACATATTATTCTAATACGATGCGATTGTTAAATTGTTAAACGGCACCCTACATAATAGAGTTATTTAAAATTTGTTTACATACGCCTTGACCAATTTTTAATGCCATGATTAACATACCTACATGTGTTTATCACGAAAAACAGAAAGAAAACGTTGCTTGTTATTACTATAAAATTGAATCGTCTACAAAATATATCTTCCATTGAAGCAATTAAGGTTAAGTTTATTTAGAAGTCAGTGCCAAATCATGGATTTGCTAAGTGGCAGAAAGTAATAAATTTATTACAGCTCATGTTATTGGCAGTCTGTTTGTAGTAATTTAGATAATGGCTAGAATGGTTAGCTGGCGCTATGGAGTTGTTAGTGCACAGAGAGTGTGAATAAAAAGTATAGATTGGCATATCAAACAAATATATGTATTATAAAGATATTTTGTTCCAATTTATTAGTAGTGTTTTTTAATTGAAATTATGCGCCGCTGAAACAGAAAATAGAGCATCTAAAATATTTTGTAGAAATAAACCCAGTTCCGCACTGTTCAGGTAGGCCCCTGTAAAACCAATATAGGGGCCCCCAATTAGGTAAAAACATAGTTTTGACACAAATAACTAGAATATAAATTAATTAATTATTAATAAATTTATTTGTAGGTTCACAGTCCAATTAAATAATTTCAAATGTAGTGCCAATACCTCGATTGCTATAATTTACGGAGTATCAGTTTCAAAAAGAGAGAGGTTATAAAAGCGATTTTAACCATGTTAAATGGGATCGATTGGGAGTAATTGCCCCAGCACAGCAACCCGTACTTTAAAATATCAAATGAACCATACCTATTGCGATATCTAAAATGAAAACCCTTTTTGAAGTCCTAGAGCCCTTCCTGCAAAAATTAAATTTAATTTCATCAAATTATTTTTGCTAGTTTAGGTAAAAACAGATTTTGAAATTTGTAGAAAAATTATTGCAAAAACTTGTTCATTCTTTTAATTACAATTCGAACAAAAATTACTTAGTTCAAATTTTAAAAAGCCCACTCTACCCGGTATCGTTGAAAAAATTCAGATGTATCAAAATATTTTATTTACGTTTTATTTTAATTCGTAACAAATGCTCAATATGTTTTCGATTGTTTTTCAAGCAGTAATATAGCATATTCTCAAACTCTCCGTCTCACGTTATGGAAAACTTCTCATGGTATAGAACGACAGTCTTCAGTAATTCTTTGCCTCAGTTCTTGAATGATCTTTGGTGGAGTTCGGTAAACGACAGATTTGAGACGGCCCCACAGATAAAAAGTCGATTGTCGTCAAATCCGGAGTACTTACTGGCCACTCTATGGATCCTTCTGCCAACCTACTTACTGGTTAATGTATTATTCAGTCCATCCCGGACCGATAAAACATAATGCGATGAGGAGCATCATCAAATAGATGTTGCCACTGAGATTTTCGTCAATGAATAAAGAGCCAATAATACTATCGCCCAATATACCAGCCTAAACAGCTTATTTTTTTTAACCATTGAGTATATCCTTAAAAAAAAATGGATTTTTAATGCTTCACTATCAACAATATTGTCTATTGACAAAAACATCTGAAACAAATATTTTGTAACGAAAGTGGCTTGTTGTTTATTGTTTCGGTCATTTGTTCAGAGAACTGGATTTTTCTATCAAAATTGTCTCCAGCTAGTTCTTGATGGATTTGAATTTCAAAAGAGATTTGCCAAATAATGAGTAACCAATGAAATTAACCCATATAAAATTAGCATATATTATTTAATTGTCAGAAGACAATTTTAATTCGGTGTTAGCCAACTATGATTTCCATTAATAAAATAAGTTTTCTAAACAGTTTTGTGTGCAACTGTTTTGTATTCTAAAGCAATGGTAACAAATTATATATTTTTGCAATTAGAAATAATTGCGAATCATTTGTGTAAAAATTTTTCTACGTATTCCATTTTAAAAAAATCAAGTACAGGTTATATCTTTAAAATAAAAGGAGATAAAAAATTTTCAGTAGTTTCTTTGAAATTCTCGTGAAAAATTGCATAAGACACAAAAAAAAAACTTTAATTTCAACAAGATATAAGGAAATTCGCTACAAAATTAAAAAGAAAATCAATAACATGAAAACAAACAATAGTATGTAATTATAATGCTATCTCGATTGGCTCATTCCTTAACCCTTATTTTAAATTTTACATTTTGTTTTCTGTACTACTCAACGATTGTAACTTGGCACTTGGCGGCGCGGCGCAGAGAGAATAAGTATCGCTAGTGTGGGGATAGAGACGAACCAAACCGCGTTACATTAACAGGGCGGGGTTTAGACCACTGCGCATCCAAACTCAAGTGCCAAACTAAAATCGTTGACTAGTATGTCTGTATCTGTTCATTTAGATGTTTAAAATAGTGGGGCCCCTAATTTCAATTTACCCTGTGCGTGCGCCCTTATGGTATTAGTCCGGCCCCGAGAAAACTTGTTTTATTCAAATTTGGCCGAACTAAAATCTAAGACAATGATATGTATATGTATGTATATACAGTGTGGAACAACCAAATAGAATAAATTCAGGATCTCAATTATTGTGCATGTTTATAATAGATATAATAGATACGTCGATTTTGGATTCGAAAATGACATCCTGCAACGTAAAAATTTGATCTCAAAATTTAACTTCCTTCGAGTGGCAGTTGCAACCCCTAAATTTTTAAATGGGGAAGTAGGGGCTTTTGTACCTCACTTGAAAGCTCTGTTCATTCTCTATTCAAAAATGCAATGGTTTTAATATTTATTGCAAAAGTTAATAGTAAAACAATAAATTCATCTGCTTGACGAAATTCGCTACAGCAAACAGAAAGAAATCTAAGGGTGAAAGATCAGGAGAACATGCTGGCCATTCTAGCGATCTTCGCCTTCCTATCCACCGATTTGGAAATGTTACGTCGAGGTATTGCCGTACAATGATCCGGTAGTGTGGTGGTGCTCCATCCTGCTGGAACAATATCACATCGACTGGAACTTGTGGGTTTTCTTGAGCAGGATATAATAGTGCCAAAGTTGGTACGACATTATCTTGAAGCAGAGCTAAATAATTATCTCCATTCAAATTGCCATCTATGAAAAAGGGATCAATGACATGGTCTCCAGTTATCTCCGCCCAAACATTAACCTTTTCAGGATTTTGCGTATATAATTCTTTCATCCAGTGAGGATTTTCATTAGCCCAATAGCGACAGTTTTGACGATTAACTTGGCCGTGAAGAGTAAAAGTGGACTCATCAGAAAACTAAACATTTTCTAGTTAGATAACATTATTATCTAACCTTTGCATCATTTGTTCAGAAAAATACGTTCTTCTATCAAAATTGTCTTCACTAATCTCCTGAGTTGGGGTCAGTTTATAGGGATGCATTTTATTTTCTTTTAATAGACGAATGATCGAGGAATGGGAAACATTCAACGCTGAAGCTGCTCGTCGACTTGAACTATGAAGGTTTTCTTCAAACTCAAGCAGATATCTAATTTGGTATCGTTACTCTTTGCATTTTAAGTTTTTTTTTCATCTGCCGTACATGTCCATTTTCGCGAAACTGCTTTTCAATTTTGCTAATTGTACCTTGGGATATAGGTGGCAAATCAGAAAATTTTTCTTGATAGGCGAACAATTTCGGCCTGTGATCGCATTCTATTTCCGTAACCAACCATCTGTATAATTGTTATTTTATGCATTTCTGTTAAACCATGTTTAGGAATTGCAGTTAGCAAAACTCAATACGCAAAACACTGACAACTATTTATTGCTGTCAATCAAATAATTGCAAGTAGTTTTCAATAAAACTGGCAATGCCAGCTATGAAGAATTTTGATAAGTTTTTATGTCTTCTTTTTAGTTGATAATGTTGAAAAAGAACACAAATTGTTTTTGCTAGCCTGCAAGAACAAAACGCTGTAAGTTTTTATGTTCCTCGTTTGTTGTAGCCAATTTCGTCAAGCAGACCATTAATTTTTGCAATAAATATTAAAACCATAGCATTTCTTAATAGAGAATGAAAAGACCTTTCAAATGAGGTATCACAATCCTCTACTTCCCATTTAAAAATTTAGGGGTTGCAACTGCCACTCGAAGGGGTTTAAATTTAAGGAAGAAATTTTTACGTTGCAGGATTGCACTTTCGGATCCACAATTGACGTATCTTGGGTTTTTTTTTAATAAATGTGCACAATAATTGAGATACTGAATTTATTCCATTTGGCTGTTCCACACTGTATGTATACATTATGTGTATATTTTTTATATTATGCGTATACGCAAAATTTAGGCTAGGTTTCTAGTTTATTAGCTGTTAGTTTTTTACAAATATTCCCAGATAATTTTAGCATAAGTTCTAGTTAATGAATCGTTTTCGTCTTGTTTACTTATTTCATTTTGAGATTCTCGGAATATTTACCTTTCTCTTTACACTACTGACGTGAATCATATTCATTTCAATTTAACGGAATACCAATATAGTATATGAGGCGCCGTGATAGATCAAACGAAAAAATACACATACCGCGCGCTGCTTCCTGATATTCAGTTAATGTTTTTAGTATTTCAATAACATCTCTTGGTATTGAATTATCTAATAAATCTTAATTTTCTGCATTCGACAGTCGCCCACATAAGAATTATTATATTAACGTTGATCTCAAAGTTCCTTTCTGTTTCGTTTGAAACAGTTTGTAGTTATTATTATTTTTATATCGTTATATCTTATTTGAATTTTTTTTTGTATATAAAATAATAATTTTATACACTGAACTGATCCTGCGATTGGCTCCTTGTGAAACATTATTAAATATTTTAAATATACGAAAGAAATTTGCTTTTCAAAAAATGTTTTTGAAACATTAAAAAGCAAATTTCTTTCATATATTTAAAACAATTTTATGTTACAGAAGAAAACAAACTGGTGGGAAAAGTGAATATTGTAAGGAAATTAAGTAAAATTGCTACCTATTATAGATTTTTAACACGCTTTTATTAGCTTCACTTGTATGTTTTTTTTGTTTGTAACCGACTCTTTGGACTCGATTTTGACCCACTTTAAACGGACAGATTTAATTGAAACTTTGTACACTTACGAAGAACCGGTAACAATACAATAATTTAATAAGTTTATATCATTATCCTGATCAGGATCGCCAGAATGAAATAATTTCCTTTCCTCACGTATCCTCTGCGTGAGAGCAAGTGGCTTATTACTGATAGTACATTCCGTGATTCTCAGTTCGTTCGATGGCCGAGCGGGCTAAGGCACAAATCTTAGTCGACGCGAAACGACGGACTCCTCGGGCGTGAGTTCAAATCTCGTCTATGGCTGAAAAAAAATTTTTTTTTCAGAAGTATCTGTTGGATCGTAATATGTTATAATATCAGCATCAATAAGCAATATAAATATAGTTTAAAAAAACTAAAAACACGCTTTCATAGCACATCAAACTAAAAAGTGAAAAATAAATATAGTTTAAAAAAACTAAAAAACACGCTTTTAAAGCACATCAAACTAAAAAGTGAAAAATAATTATTAATATAAACTGAAAACAATAATGAACGAAAAATACTGATATTATTGTGAAAAAAAAGCGTGGGGCGCTTTGTGCCATATTTTTCGTATATCGAGCAACCCACGCTTTTTTCACAATAATACTAGTATTTTTCGTTCATTATTGTTTTCAGTTTATATTAATAATTATTTTTCACTTTTTTAGTTTGATGTGCTTTAAAAGCGTGTTTTTTAGTTTTTTTAAACTATATTTATTATTGTGCAATCTTTACGATTTATTAAATTTATACTGGAAGAAGATTGTAACACTGTTAATTGATTGATGGATACGTTGACCATTATTTCAATGTATTCATTTGCTCGTAAAATTTTTTTTGTAATTTTCTTCTTGTTTTCGTTTGACCTTTGAGATACCCTTCAGTTACATCACTAGACTTCCAACCCACGTGTCATTTTAATGTTAAAATATCCCTCATCGTTAGTAATGCACCTGTAAATTTCCGCTACTTGGAAAGGGTTCCAGGGGATAAAACATTGTTTTTAACATTTAAAAAATGTGTAACATTACAACCAGCGATTTGTCCGCAATTTCGTTTTTATTGACAGTAAACTAACTCATTAGTAACGTACTTGCAAATTTTCATATACTTGCAATGGAACCCAGGGGTTAAAATAGTGTTTTAAACATTCAAAAAAATTGTACCTTCACAAGCAGCTTGTCCACAATTCCGTTTTGATTGAAGGTAAACTGACTCGTTAATAATGTACCTGTAAATTTTCATTGACTTGCAAAGGACTCTAGGGGTTAAAACAGTGCTTTAAACATTTAAAAAAATTGTTTCTTCACAACCAGCTATTTGTCGACTATTCCGTTTTGACTGAGGTTAAACCATCTCATTAGTAGTGTACTTGTAAATTTTCATTGACTTGCAAAAGGCGTCAGAGGTTAAAACAACTCTTTAAATATTAGAAAAATTTATAACTTCACGACCAGATACTTGTCCATAATTCCATTTTAATCTAGGGTATATAATTTCGTTAGTAATGAACCTGTAAATTTTCATCGTCTTGCAAAGGTCCCAATTCTGTTTTGATTAAGGGTAAATAATATACCAGTAAACTTTCGTTGACTTTTAAATTGAAAATTTTATAACTTGACAACCAGTTATTTGTCCAAAATTTTATTTTGATCTAAGGTAAATTAACTCATTCGTAATGTAACTGAATTTTCATCGATTTGCAATACATTAGTTTACCCTCAATCAAAACGGAATCCAAGGATAAATAGTTGGTTGTGAAAATACAAACTTTTCAAATGTTTAAAGATTTGTTTTAACCTTTGGGATCCCCAGGTGTTAAAACAAAAACATTAAAGGAAATTTTAACGAAATAACCAGCTATTTTTCCACTTTTGATTGAGGGTATACTAATTCATTACACAGCCCCACAAAAAAAAGTTCATATTCACGAACCAAAATACATGGATCTAGTGTATTTTTCGACGCTGAATTTGAATCCGTCGTCAAAAAAAGATTTATCATGTCAGTTTTTTGTTTTGGCCAAAAACATCCCTTGAAATAGTCTAAAACTATATTAAAAATGTAAGGACCAAAATACATGAATCTAGTGTATTCTTCGACGCTAAATTCGAATCCGTAGTTAAAAAAAGATTTATTGAGTCAGTTTTTTAGCCAAAAACATCCCCTTGAAATGGAGTAAAACTATAGTAATAATGTAATGCCTCTTAAGGAAGTTGAGAAATGGTAGATATTTTATAGTCTAGAGAGGATAATATGCATTCAAACCATAGCAAGCTATTTCTATTAATTAAACTAAAATCTACCCTTATAAGGGGCGAAAACTACCTCTGAAACTAATAACGCATGTGAGTTTAAATAACATGTACAAAAGACAAACTCTTGTAGCATGTGCATTTTTTTAGAGCTTAGGGGTAGTTCCACCACCCTCTAAGGGTAATTTATAGTCATATATCGGTAGTTCAAGCGATTCCACTCCATATTTGTTCGCTCTGCTTAAAACTACAAAAGCCTGAACTTTTTTCGTTGTTATTGAAACTTATGAGATACCTTCGTAGGTAAGAATGATTAATATATGTAGGTAAGATTAGACTTTAAATTTACTATTGTTAATTTAGAATTCACTTTTGTACCTGAAAGTAGAAATAATTCAAGGAAACTCAACTAATGTTTTCACATCTTTTATTTCTGGGCTTAGACAACTGTCTATAAGAAATATTACAGACCATGACATGAACAAAACCTTGTTACATGTGCGGAAACTTCCGCTGCGCAGTTTATGTGGCATATGTAGAACCCTACATATGGCAGACAAATGTTCATAAGTAATACATTGATATTTAGCTAGTTGAACCTGCAATGAAACCAAACCTGGTTACATGCGCGGAAACTTCCGCTTCGTAGTTTAAATAACATATGTATAACCCTACATATAGCTGCAAAAGAAACTTCCCCTTGTATGAGATACCAGAACGTCCTCTGTCACATAAGCCGGACAGACGCAGATAACCATGCTTTTACTTTTAACTCGCGGACTCGTTGCTACAGTACAACAGTACCATAAATACAACTAGCGCTGCCAATTAATATTCGTTGGGACAACTGTCCATTTGTTTGTGGGCTTGCCGAATGCACCCCGCCTTTATGGCTTAAACCAAGGTGAAACGAACTACCCTCCAGAGTTTGTTAAAGTGGTTGGCAGACGTAAATTGTACCTAAGGTACGCGTACGCAGCTGTGGTCATAAAACATTAAACGATACCCACTGAGTTATCTTATTCTGAAACTGAACTAAACTGATGCGGGCAAATGCATGACAGTTACTGATACCTGATCTTGTCAGAGTTAATGTACTATTTATTAATAAAAACATGTATTGAGAAATGCACTATAAAAGAAAAGGGCCTATCAGTAAATCATTTGGTACGCACCGGTCAAATAAAAACCGCTAAACCTAAGCATATTGAGTCGTACTTTGATCAATGTTGCCATTTCACTCGTAACAAAAGAAATTGGTTGAATAAATGAAATTTAGTGAGTTCGCGTATGGCGAGAATGGCAACGCGGTATAAAAATTATTTAAATGCCATACTTACCAACTCGTGTACACACGGAGAGCTCCGCGGGATGTTCTCCCCCGGGTTCCTGAGTAACCCCTGGGTTAATCGTCTCCATATCGGCGGCGTTGTCGCCGGTGCACACGCCCTGGTATATAGCAGTGTACAGGTCCTCGGTCACAGAGACCAGGCCACAGAGGTTTCTGCACCCAAAATGGGTGGACCGTTAATTAAGCGAGGTCGGTCTATAACAGTGGTTATGAAAACCGGAGTCGTGGTTTCTCTTTGACTTCCAGGTTCCGAGGAGAGAGCGTAACACTAGGGTTGCCAAAGACGCTGACGGCGGCTATAAACAGTCGGGAGAGCGGTCTATCCTTGACTTTCAGGCCCCAGAAGGGACAGCGTAACATTAGAGTTGCCAAACATGTGACCACAATCGTACGCCGTCTCGCGTATTTATATGATTTCCCGTGAGTGAGTTCGCTGTTCAAGTCTGTAAGCTTGATGGAGATAGCAAAACGCTCACTTGTGCTCTCCCAATGAAACTATAACTCATGATGCTGTAAGTGAAAAGTTACATAATGACTATTTATTAGCCTTTGACCTTATTCTGGGTAAATCTCTTACAACCCTACGTGTTTACGTCGGTTTGTTTATGTTACATGTTCTCGGCTAGCAAACGCCTTGAGGCTTGTACAGTTTGGTCAATGTTTTAAAATATTAAATGAATACTGTGTGTTCTTTTACTTAGCTGAATAATTTACACTCTATAGTTTGACTACAAAAGTTTTTCTGCCAAAATTATAAGAAAATGGTTTAACTTTTTTATGTAATAATTAATTTGGAATATGATGAGATACATGCTTGGAATTAATTTAGTTTTATGTACCTAAAAAAATATAGGAAAGGGTCTACCCGGATAAGCATGTTAAAAATGACCTTAAAGGAAATTACACAAAATGAGCGTTAAAGTATTTTATTAGTTACAAAAAAATTTTTGCTAGAGTATTATTCCAAAAATCCAAGGGGGGGCTGAATTATTGCAAAAAAAGGTAATTATTTTTTTAAAAAATATGTTGCAACTTACATAATGGGTGAAAAATTTTGAAAAATTCTCGAACATAGAGATCTACCAAACGAACTCAGTAAAAATTATTATGCCGTATTTGGCGCGAAATTCAAATTTTAAAAAATTAACAAAAATTAAAAACGCCCTTTTCACCTTTTTTTTTTTTAAAAGGTGCTATCATGATTTTTTTCTAACAGATGTGCCTTTGCATTACTAATACCCCTAATTTTTTTCAGAATATTTGTTTGGGTGGCACATGCTGAAAAAAAAATAAAAACTTCACCTCACAGCCCCACAAAAAAAAAATTCTGACCTAGCAACGAGACGAGTATATCCTTATGTATTTTTGATCGCTGATTTGAATCCGGGGTCAAAAAAAAGTCGTATACCCCCAAAAAAAAATTTTAGAGCCAAAAAACACTCCCTGAATATGAGATAACGCTCTGAAAATGATGTTATCATTTTAGTCAATCGTTTTGTTTAATATTTTCGGGAAAAATTGAATGTATTACGATAAAAATAAAGGTAAATTACAGCGTTCACCCTATCAGTATGAAACGCACCCCATAGAGGGTGAGAACCACCCTCATCTGCCATCAAACCAATTGATATCGACAATGACTGAAAAACATTTAAAAATGTTTAAGTTTCGTTAGGTTTGCAATAAATTGACGTAGAATTCACGTAATACCCCAAAACTACCCCTATAGCGTTTCATACCGATAGGGTGAACGCTGTAATTTACCTCTATTTTATCGTAATACATTCAATTTTTCCCGAAACTATTAAACAAAACAATTGATTAAAATGATAACATGATAACAACAATAAAGGTAAATTACAGCGTTCACCCTATCTCGATATGAAACGCTATAGGGGTAGTCTTGGGGTATTACGTGAATTCTACGGCAGTTTATTGCAAACCTAACGAAACATTTTTAAATGTTTTTCAGTCATTGTCGTTATCAATTGGTTTGGTGGCAGATGAGGGTGATTCTCACCCTCTATGGGGGTGCGTTTCATACCGTTAGGGTGAACGCTGTAATTTACCTTTATTTTTATCGTAATACATTCAATTTTTCCCGAAAATATTAAACAAAACGATTGATTATTATTGTAACTTAAGTGGTATAGACAGACATATTCCTACGGAATGAATATTCAGTAAAACAATACTTATGCAAGCTTAACTTATCGAATCGTGTGTGAATAGTATTATTTGTATAATAAATATATTTCCGCCGATATTCATAGATTTCACCAATACTTTAATAGTATTGTCTACATCAAAAGTAGTTAAATGAATTAATGCTCGTGAGAGTGACTTTGTGTGTGAAATTGGTGTGTTAAAATGCCTAAATCCGCAAAAAGCAGCAGACGAAACCGTACCAAGACGCCATCGTCATCTTCAGGCAGTTCTAGAAGCTCCTCTTCGTCGAGTACAACTTCGTCAAATGATTCAGATAGAAGCCGATACCGATCAAGGGTATCAAATCGTAAGTCCACCAGGAAAAGAACCACTAGGCAAAGCACTGCGCCGTCTACAAACATCTGTGACAGAAGGACGATCTATCGTCAGGATGGTCGAATGCGGTCGAACTAGCTGACAAGGAGACCCATTTATCATATGCCGCATGTACCCTTTAATAGGGTTATGGAATTTATTTACGTCTGTTGATTATTATTGTAACTTAAGTGGTATAGACATATTCCTACGGAATATTCAGAGAGACTGGTATTCTTAAAACAGTATTTATGTAAGCTTAATGTATTGAATCGTGTGTGAATAGTATTATTTGTATAATAAATATATTTCTGCCGATATTCATAGTTTTCGTCAATACTTTCTAGATTTCTGTAAAATAATCGGTAATTTACCAACAATTAATTACGATTATTTCCCACAGTGAATTACATTCGAATTATTTCTGGGAGAATTAATTTACCGTAATTTAATATCACTGGTCGAGAGTAAACAAACTCATTAGTAATGGAACTGTAAATTTTTATCGATTTGCATATGAAAAATTTGTTATCTCACAACCAGCTATTTGTAGATAATTCCATTTAGATCGAGGGTAAACTAATTTGTTGCTAATGTACCTGTAAATTTTCGTCAACTTGCAAAGGGTCCCAGGGGTTAAAATTACTCTTTAAACAATTGAAGAACTTGTAATTTCACAACCAGTTATTTGTCCAAAATTTCATTCTGATCGAGAGTAAATTAACTGTTATATTACATACAACTATCTCGGCTTCCTGCCACAGTACTAGTTGCCAAGCTGATGCATATATTGCAGCTATATAAATAAACTCATAGATATTAATTAATTCAATTATATGGAAATTCTTTATAACTGCCGATTTTAAAAAAGTGGCATATATTTTCGATCCATGCTGATGCTATTAAACGTAGACTAAATTAAAAAAAGTAGCTTTGATGTTTTGATTGAACTGTTCCCACAAAGTTGTAGTATCGTCAAATTTTTCCTCGAAAGCACCATCTTATTTTGTTCAATATCATTATTTATGCTGTTTTTTCTTAGATGTTTTATATTTCTTTTTATTATTATTTTAATGATTGAATAATTGAACTCTCTTTATGGCAATGAACTGACTGTTTGTTAAGTACATACTTGATATTTTAATATTTTGTGTAACGTCCATACAAAATTTAAACCGAGTGTTTGTTGTTATATCTACAGTGGTTGTATTAAATTTATTCAATTTTGAAAAAATAGTTATATCTATATCAATTTGGCTATTGAGCCCTGAGGAAGTTTATGTACAATAAACGAAACGTTTGCAAAAATTAGCATTTTAATTTGACATCGCATCGTCTTGTTGCCGACAATTTGTTAGAAGGAAAATGTAACGAAAAATTTCCATACTAACATATCTCATATTTTTTACAGCTCTTAAGAACTCAAATGGCTCATTTATTGTAAATGGAGACTGGAAAATCAGTAACAGCAAAGTTTTTCAAGGAGCGGGGACAAAGTTTATTTATGTCCGCCAAGACGACAATTCTTTGGAGACTTTAAGTTCACCAGGACCTTTAGCTAATAGCATTGACATTATGGTAAGTTATCTTATTAAGGATTGTAGACAATTTGCGTATATTTTAGTAACAATATGTGATTTTTAAAAATCTTTTTTCACTCAAATTTGGTCAAATATTGAGGAAATAGAGTTTGTTGACACCAATAAGAAATTTAATGTAAATGCTTTGTATATAATCTAATTTATTTTTATTGTAATTTTGAAGATATTCAAAAATGTTCAAAATGTCAAATAGAAAATATACTGGATATCTAATTTTTATGAATAGAGTTTCAGAATGTGGTGTATTTAATTTCATTACTGGTTTCATCGTCATCTTCATCCATTTCCTCTTTTTTACAAAGCTCTAGAATTGAAACAGAAAATTTTCAAGCAATGGCCACACATGATAGCGCATTTCAGCCCACCTTTTCTACACTCTCATGATGTCATGCAATCCTAAGTGCAATTGCACGAAATTTTAGATCACAGACTTTGTGAGCAAAGGTCTCGGTTGCTGTCATGGTTTCCACGCCTTGAGGAGTAGCTTTCCAGTCGAATTCTTCAGGATTATTCGCAATTCAGCGTCACTTTTGAACTTTTTGTACACGCAGAAAAAGTGCTGCCGTTCTCTTGTTTGTGTCGGGGAAAAGAAACCAAATTGACCTTGTTCCTAGTGGTAGATTTAACACACTGACTTGATATACCTGACCTATATTTAATGACGTATCACTAGAAAATTCACCTTATATGGTGCCCGGATACACTTTTTTCTCACAAGTACGATGTCCTCGGGTGTAGCGTTCGGATCATTAAAAATTTGTACAGCGCCTTTAATTTCTGATTTTTTTTTCTATTGTGGAAATCTTCAATTTACCTTTTGTTATATCGCAACATAAAATGAATTAGAGGGAGAGTAAAAAGAGCATCTAAATTCATCAGACATTTACCCAGGAAATGTGGCACTTTTAAAAATCGTAACACTATTTAATTTAAAATCTAATAAACCTTAATTTTGATTAATTCAAAAGTTTCCGAGAAATCGTGAAAAACTGCAAAAAGAGGTATATTTTTCAATATGGCGACGGTTCCTTTGAGTTTTTTACTTTTTCCGAGTGAAAGAAGGTCCTTGAAGACATATTATCTAGACATTTCTACTTACATATATCCGTTCGAATGACATCGATTGGAAAGATGACAGGGTTATATAATTACAATTAACTGAAAAATAATATCTAAGAAAACAACTGTTTTAACGGTTATTACCTTGGCTATTTTTTTCTAGTAAGCGTTTACGAAGTATTGATAAACCGTCCTTCAAAAGTTTTAATTTACATTAACAGATATTATTCTTCCAGATAGTAAACTACCAAACGAATCCAGGAATCAAATATGGATATTCTTTACCTGTAAACGAAAAACCTATCATCGCACCTCCGCTGTTAAAGCGTACAATTATCGAGCCAATAGGACTAGAAACTAGAAGATTAGAACCACCTTCGTTTAATACCTCCCTCAACCAGAAAGATGAAGCCAGACCACCCACCCCTCAACCTGGTCATAGAAGAACTAGACTTAGAAAGAAATACTTTCACTGGAAGGTTACCGGACTTACTGCGTGTTCAAAATCTTGTGGAGGAGGTGAGATTTTAAAACAGTAAATTGATATACAGTATGTCCCAAATTCGAGACTCACTCTTGCTATCTCTGTTATTATAAGAGATAAGGTTAAAAGTGGAAGGCATTAACATGTGATGAAATAATTGCATGCATCATCCTAAGTGGCTAATGTTTTCTAAAAATGTTCTCCCTTTGTGCCTTTATGATTCATTTATTTTAGAATAGGTACTATCTTGAAAATTGGATACTGACATTGTACCCAATTGTAAGAGATCTGATTATCAAACTATTTATAATAATAAAGGACACTAGCATATCATTAACAATAATAAGAAAAAATTGCGCTATACAATATCCCAAAAAACACAAGCAGTTACGGACACGAATTTCGGCATATTTGCAGTGTATCTAATTTAAAAGCAAATGTCTGAACCTAACAAGTAGACAATGATCAAATTAATAGATCATAAACAATCGAGACTTAATACTCCTCTTAAAATTGCTTGTGTACGTTATTTGTATCTCATTGTATTGAGTTCTTCAAATATATTAAAAAAATAAAAAATAAATTGCACAACACTGTTCAAATGAAGAGAAATATGATGTGCTGGTAGTTTACAGTGTCATAGAAATGCAGAAACTGCAAGGAACAATTATTGTGAGAATTATCCTGATAGACCCCAACCATATAGAACATTCTTTCAAAAATTAAGAAGAAATTTATTAGACTTTGACAGTTTCGAACAACCTCGAAGAAAATATGGCATCGATAATCAGTTACGTGATACCGACATAATTCAATCAGTCAGGGACGCTCCTTCATCTCTTATAGATAAATTAGTCAACCGACTAATAATTAAAAAAGTACCGTGCAAAGAATATTAAGAAGGAATAAATTTCATCCCTATAAGCCTACAATTATGCAAGGTCAAAGAGGAAATGATTTTAATAGAAGAACCTATTTTGTCAATGATACATCGAAAAATGTACAGAGAACCAAACCTTTCGCAACAGGGTGCTATGGACTGATAAAACTCGATTTACTAATTATTTGTGGAATATTCAACCACCATCACTGAAGTGTCGAAAACCCTCGCTTAACAAGAGAAGGTTGCAAACAAGATTTGGGTTTAACGTCTAGTGTGGTGTTTTATGTATGATACAGGACTGGTGGTTTGTGCATGCAGCTATTAATAATTGGAAACATTTTAGGCAATCGTTTAATCGGATCATTTATTTTAACCGTAATCTGAATGCAGAAAGATATTTGGCTATATTAGAAAATTTTAATGGTTATTAGACAAGTAGTTCTACAGGAACAATTAAACCAGATATGGTTTCAGCAAAATGGGTGTCCCGCACACAATGCAATGATTATTAGTCGCTGGCTTAACAATAATTTTGGAAACCGCGTTATTTCAAACAGTGGTCCAACAGCCTGGCCAGCACAATCTCCGGACATATCACCGTTGAATTTGTATTTATGGGGTTTCAGAAAAAAGTGTATGACTTGGAATCGCCAAAGAATATTAATATTTTGTAAAAAAGAGTTAGAGATGCATCTAACGACATAAACCATAATACGCTAGGTAGAGTTACCAGAAGTGTACTTAGACGGTGCCAAGATAGTGTTGAACAAAATGGACAATTTGAGCATCTCTAAAACAAATTTTGTTTCTTAAGTTCCTTTCATATTTTAGGTCTTACGTATTAACAAAAGACATGTTTAATTTTTTTATTCGATTTTCAAAGTACTCATTTTGTTCCAGTTTCATTGTGTTGTTATTGTTATTTGTTTATTGTCTTTATTGTCTCCAAGTGTATCTAAATTTTATTTTTTTTATTTCACAGCTTACTATTTACAGTATTTACAGTAATTAAAAATTAATTTTATTTTTGCCAATTTTATCACAACGGATGATATGATTACCAACTTTTGATACATCGCTGAAAAGGAAACAAAAAGGCTTTTTAAAAGTTCAATAAGGCGCCCATGTAAAAAGTTGATGAGGTTTTTGCGAAAAAATCACGATTACTATACTTCCTTATATTAGGTATCAATAAAAATTATAGAAAAAAAGCCTCACATAGAAGACACTGTCAAAAATAATACTTCAAAATGTATATTCAATATGCATGTTTCTGAGTTCTAAAGGTTATATTTAATACCATCGTTTTGCTTACGTCCTGCGATGATTATATAATATTGCTGATGTTATGTAAATACAGAGGATCCAATCATTTTCGAACACGATATAATTTTTTATAATAATATCAAAATTTTAATCATTGAAGACATTTCACTTTGTCAACTAATCCAAATAAATTTTTTTCTTATAATTATTATTAGGTATTCAGACCTATGTGAAAACTTGCTACAGAGAAATCCATCCTCACAATCAAATTCCCGTAAGTGACAGGAGGTGCGCTCACTTAGAATCCCCTGCGTCGGCTCCAGTCCGGTGCAATCTTGAACCTTGCCCTCCAACTTGGGAAGGATATTGGACTGATTGTAGTGCAACTTGTGGAAACGGCGTCCAACAATATATTTCGCAGTGCAAGCAGGATCTTGCTACTGGTCCTATTCTGGTACATGATGATCAGTGTTCTAGGCCAAAGCCTTCTAGTCAAACAAGGCCATGTCATAAGGCGTCTTGTGAAAATACTAGTGATAATGAGCTACCCCAAACTCCTCATGATTCGAGAAAACTGAGGGAATGGTCTACTGGAGTTTGGTCTCAGGTATTTTTTACATTTCAGTAAAATTAGATGAATAACTCTAGGAATAATAGCTTTGTTTTGGTTCAGAATTTTCACAATTCTAGGACAGTTCCCGTCATGCGCAAATTAGAAAATATATCTATTCTGGTGTATTGTTCATGACGGGAACTTATTTGCGCATGACAAGAACAGTTCTAGAACAGTAATGAACGGGAATAATATAATGTTTGTACAGGGCAGTGTTCTTGTTAAAATACTTGAGCCAGTTGATCAAAATTGGGAAGTTTCTCTAATGTTCTAATGAAAGTTTTTCCCTTTTTCTAAACAGCGCAGAAGTCGTGTCACAGCCATTAAATGCATACAAAAATAATATGTTTTTTTAGAACGAGGATATTTATCAAAACTTTTGCAAAGAGTATTATTTAACCAGGACTTACGGTTGACCTTGCATTATCTCAAAAACGGTTGAGTATATAAAAAAAATGTTTGGGACAAAAGTTGTAGAGAATTTTATTCTCTACAATTTTTATAATAAATGCAAATGGCATTAAAACCATAGGAAGCGAGATATTTGCAAAAAACCGATTTTTATGACCTTTGACCTTGAATATCTTAAGACGCGGACGAGATTTTATGAGACTTTTGAGACAACTTTTAGAACGCCAAAATAAAGGTTTATACAAGTTTACAGCTTATTTTCTCTCATTCCGAGGTTGACCCTCTTTTTTGGCTTAAGTGACTGGAGTAAAACTGATAAAATCTTTAAAAGTTACTGACAAAGACGTTTTGCTTGACACTGTAATAATTTATTTCTGTTATGTTGTTATCTTAGAAGATGTGATGATTTGAAACAATTTTCTTGAATAGCATTTTGCTAAAAAAATTATAATAAGGGTATTTTACTCTTGTAAAAAATTTGATTTTTAAATTTTTGGATACGCTTATAAAATTTTTTTTTTTCATCGATAATCGTATTTTTTCAGCAAGAAATTTTTTTTATAAAGAATGACTTCCTCCGAAAAATGAAATTTTTAGTCCGTTTGTCCTCTTGTCTACCACATCGCCGGACATGCTGTATATAAAAATATTGTAAAATCCACAGACCAACTTTGGTAAAATCTGTATGAATTCCCTATTTCTAAAAATATATTTGTGTTTATATTTATTTTCAAAAGTATTTACCGCCTCATACATTCAGATTCTAAGAACAAAGGTATATTTTATTTTAGTCACCGAGATCATTTATAATAGTCTAAACTGTTAACTTGTGAGCTCCACAATAAATTTAATCGACGCGACGTTTGACTGTTTTTATGTGATTGCAGATATGGGTGAAAATATTTCACACAAATCATATTCTTCAAAACTTGATAATAGTCCAGGCGACATTCAACTGGAATTAATTGATGTATGCGTCACATTTCACCTCCGTTTTCTGTGATATCACAAAAAAAATTGAAACTGTTGCACTAACAATTTATAATATAAAAATTTCAATTATATTTTTTAAAAACACTGATATTTTCAACATTTTCAATATTGTGGAGTTATGTTAACAGAAAGTTAGAAATACAGTTATTAATAATAAATCAACTATATTTCTGGTTTTCTTGTATCATTTCAATAAATCTTGTTCTGAGTCTCAGTAAACATTCAACATCATCCCAATTACGGTTTAATTCGCAGAGTGATGTGCAAATAACTAGTTGCTTCATATAAATTCTCAAACATCACACATCACTACAATGGAGGTAAATTACTAGTTTTGTGAGCACATCTTAAATTACTCGCTAATTTATTGGCATTTAACGAATACTTTATCTCTGGCATACAGTTTCATTGCAATAGGCCCAAGTAGATGAATCTTTACAGGCTTACAAATCACTGATTTATATTCAGATCAAGTTCAACAAGAACGGATCTCTACATATTCGGCGATGTACATTTCCTCATTTTGTGCCGATGAGGGCAAACAGCCTAAATTAGTCTGCAGATGCTGCAACCTAAACCGTTGCTTGTTAATAACCAAATTCTTTTACATTTTGAAATTATTATTGTTTATTTGAATGCGCTGCTGCAACCGCTTTGTGTTGTTTATTAGTTTATTTTTAAAAGAAAAACATAGAGACAAGAAAGACACTAATTTAGTAGTGATTAGTGATGGACAGAAACGGATCTTTTTAAGAATCGAGTACTTGGTTCTCGAGTATTTTTAAGATTCGATTGATTATCCGAGAACCGAGAATAACAGGAATATGCGATAGGAGCGAATGCGCACTGCATTGCATCGAGCTGTACTCGATTCTCGGTTGACGGGATCTTCAACTTCTCGTCACATACGTACTTATCTATTCAGTTTATTTACGTTTAGCGTCTCTATCGCAGTATCATGTTGTTAGTACTCATTACTTGAAATTCGAATACTTCTTTACAAGTTCTCAAGAACAGCGAGAACTTTTGAGAAACGAGTACTTCTCGATTCTTGCATTCGAATACTCCCATCACTACTAGTAGTAAATTTTGTTTATGTTACTGTTATTTAATATTTATTGTTTAACAATACACAAGATCTCTTTTCGCATTTTCGGGGAAATCAGTAAAATTGTAAATTACTAACTGTAAATAATGGGAAGCAATCATTTTTGAAAGTTTCAAACACAAAATTTTGACAGGAAATAACGAATTTTTTGTGCAAAAATTGATATATCGGTAATTACATTCCATTTACAAATTTTGGAGTGTCTCTTTAAAAATTTGTAGATGGTGAATCACAATCTTAGTGTTTTATATTTCATGATATGATTTATTAAGTTTTGGTCATAGTTCCGTATAAAGCCGTCTTATACATTATGTACTTTCAGTGTTCTGTATCTTGTGGTACCGGCCACAAGACAAGGCAAATCACTTGCCCCTCAAACCTCTGCCGACCAGAAGAACGTCCAGCACATGCAGAGTACTGCAATACCGGCCCTTGTAGCACTGAACCAACAAGTTTATCGTTGTCTTCTTCATCAACAAATACCCATACGTTATCGTTATGGTTAGTAACGGAATGGTCACAGTGCTCAGAAGCTTGTGGAACTGGTACTCAGACACGACTGACAATATGCGGGATTCCAAACCAAAACAGTTGTAGCTCAGAGAGTAAACCAGAATTATCTAGGGCCTGCTCGAGTGAGAAACAGTGTGGAGGGCAATGGTTCATAGGTAAGACAAATGCACTGATGGTACCTGGTATTCACGCGAAAATGTGCACCGCTATAACCTTTATTTTTGGATATACTAAAAACCTGAAAATACAAAAGTTTTAGAAGCTTTTCTGTAAGTTTAGAATATGTAATGGAAAAAATAATTGAACATCGCGTTAAATAGTTATTGACCAAACTTATGTTTTTTTAAGTTTCAAAAAATCAGAAACTTTATGAATATTTATGCAACCGTATTAAATAATTTGCAAAAGATATTAGTTTTTTGTCTCTCATATTAAGGATCATAAAATCAGATAGAAGCAATAGGCAGTGAAGGCCAATTTTATATTATTTTTATATAAACGGATAATTTAAATCTCATAAAATTTTCGCACGAACAATTTCAAATCATTTACCTTGTAACGTTGTATTGTATTATTCTGTAAGTGAACTAATTTATATTTAAATCATCGTTTATAGGTCCCTGGGGTTCGTGTTCCGATTCTATGTACTGGCAGGGCCAAACAAAACGCGAGGTGTTTTGTATCATCAAAATTAGAGGCCAGTCACACATCACCAACGAAATGACCTGCTTTCCTCTCACTTGAAACCATCAGAGGAACAACCTTGTGATGGAGTT
>JANEYF010003741.1:0-2500 GCA_029963845.1 Rhamnusium bicolor
ATAATAAAAATACCCACGAACACTTATTACAAAATCTTAAAAGAAAAGCGGTAATGTCTATGTTTTGAATTTGCTGCTTTATTTAAGTTGATGGAAGTGGTGAGATTATATCACATGATTTGATGATTAGCGCATTACGCATGCGTACGAAGTTGGAGTAGTTTTAATTTGTGGCATGACGTGTATTATGCTACCAATTTGAGCCTGTGCCAGAATACAGTATTAGGCACACACAAAGTGCCATTAATATAGTAATACCTATGCAGTTGTGCACTACACAAATACACAATCATATAGACACAATTCTTTCATTTTTTGATATTTGAGTTTAGCATTTTTAAAAATGGATTTCTGAATAAATTTTGTTCTATAGATATTATTAAAAAAAAATGACCCATTTTATAAGTCTCATAAAGTTGTACAAAAGTGTTTCCAAGATAACCAGTAAAAATCACTATTTAGGCCGCATCTCCCTCCATGTACCTATATTAAAAAAATTTTAGTGAGAGCAGAAAAGGAAATTTTTTATGCTAAAATTTTTTAAGACCTTTAGTTCTTGTACACATACTGAATCATAATTTTATTTTATTATCTTCTCTAATAATGGTGTGGGGTGGCTTTTGGCATACAAATACTCTTTTCATTTCAAAAAAATTGTGAATTAAAAGTAATAAAATGTACCAATGATTGTTCATTGGTATTGGTATTTAAAAATTTGAGAAGAAAAGTTTAAATGGCACCATTTAGATTGAGCGAAGTGGGAGAAGAAAAATACGTTATTGGCGGATTCGCACATTAATAATACAAACATGAAGTTGGAGCAGTTCTAATTTGGTAGCATGACGTGTCCATGCCATAAATTGAGCCTGTGTCAGAGCACATGATGATGCATACACAAAGTGCCGTAAATATAGTAACACCTGTGCACATACACAAACACACAAATCACAAATAATTATTAAGAAACTGAAAAATTAACAGAATAAATAAAAGAAATTGCGCTTAACAAGTAGCAGCGAACGACCTTCTCAATCTTGGTGTTTCGAGATTTTCGTCAAATATTAACGTACCAGACCAATTATATTCAAAAAAAGAATAAAAAACAAACATTTTGACGTTTATTTTTGTCTTATATCTTATAAAGGAAATTTATCGTTATAATTATTTCAAGGGTGGTTTGGCAAACGGTTGTGACAAAAATAGGGATGCTAGACTTAAATTTTTATTTTCTACTGATCACAAGCTATCAAACAAACAAAAATTACACCTATGTTTCATGTTCAATTTTACATAAAAATAGAAGAGAAATTAGTTAAAAAAAAGTTTTAAGCAAGTTACAAAGCGCCAGACCGGTGGTTTATTATTTAACTAATATCCAGAAAATAGATAAGTATATTTTGCTACTTATTCCGGATGACCAACGTTTCTTGGCGGCCGCCGCTTGGACTATATGACATGAATGTTTGGTTCTGAACTGTCACAGTACTGATGGAAAAATAAACGTTAATCTGTCAGAAAATTTTTTTCGGCGTTCCACACATATTTTTAGTCACATATTTTCCAACAATGCTGTGATAACTCACTCAAATATTTATTTGATACTTTTTAGTTCATTTTTATTTTTAAGGATTTTCTTATAAAAAAATGTCTAAAAAAATTAATACAAGGTGCCCACCTATATTTTGACCCATTTCAAATGCTTATATCTTCGGGACTATTCAAGATATTGAAATGCGGTTTTCACTATTCATTTTATTATTTTTTAAGTTTTTTTTCTAGAATCTTTACTTTTCAACTTCCGGTTATGGTGGAAAAAGACATGTCCATTTTCAGGTATGGGACAACTTTGTTATTTCAAATGGAACACCCTGTACATTTTTGAATATTAAGAAAGCTTGGTCTATCCTCTTTTCAAAATCCTTTCACAGGTTGAACGAAGTGGTAGAAGAAGAACACATTGTTGGTTGATTAGCTCATTACTAATACAATATACAAAGTTGGAGCAGTTCTAATTTGTAGCATAACGTGTATCATGCTACAATTTGAGACTGTCAGAGTACCGGATAAGACATACACAAAGTGACACCTGTGTACATACTTAAACATACAAGCCATATAGACACACTTTTTTTATTTGATATTTGATTTTAGCATTTTTTAAAATGGATTTCATTGCAAATTCTATTTATATGGTGATTATTTAAAATTTTAGAAAGGTTGTAAGTCTCATAATGTTGTGCAAAAGTGTTTCCAAGATAATCAGTAAAAATCACTATTTAAGCGCCATCCCTATAAGAAGCTCCCTTAGGCAGCATTTCTCGAACATACGACGTCTGAAAGAACTGTTTTTACTATTTTTGCGTCCAAAATAAACCCCTCTAAATGGACGGTGGAGGGGTATTTTGATACACCCCTATATTAGTACATTTTTAGAAAGTACATTGTACATATACAGCTTCCCTATATTATTTAATATTAACAGTTGACTTTTAGCTATTTC
>JANEYF010003741.1:7500-130000 GCA_029963845.1 Rhamnusium bicolor
ACACACACACACACACACACACACACACACACACACACACACACACACACACACACACACACACACACACAACACGCTCACATGCATGCATGCACGCACGTACGCACACACACGAACCGACAGATATCATTCGTAAAATAGTCAAAAATGGATTACGGAGGGTTCAAAACATATAAATCAATCAAAATCTCGAGGTCGAAAAAATCACGATTGCTATACCTCCTTATATTAGGTACAAGAAAGTAAAAATCGTTAAAGATTTTGTTCAAAATATTGTCTGAACGTTAATTGTGGCATTCTATTCTCAACATTTTTCTATTTCTTTCTTGGGACTTACTACCACATGAATAATTCTTCGTTATCTAAAAAAATACAGTTAGTTACCCAGTATGTTACTATTAGAAAAATAAACCTCTACGCTTGTAACTTTACGTCAAAAGATCAGTCAGAGGATGTTTTTGACAACTAATATGATACACAAAAATAATTTGTCTATGTAATATCCATAGATAGTTACATAGAACTGTTGATACTTAAAAATTATTCAATATATATTTTGTCAGTTCTTCTTTTAACATCACTAACCACGTTCTAAGCATCTATGGTTAGTACATAAACAAATAGTATATGTGTCAAGATTCACGCCTGACATATTCTAAAAAAAGATTAATAACTTTGATAAACGGAATAGATTTATTTTTCGAAACGTTCAGGAAATATATCATTATTTTTAACGAAAAATTATTTATGTGGTAGTAAGTAAGTCCCAAGAAAGAAAAAAAAATTATTCAAAATGTCCACCATTCTCTGCAAAACACAAATTTATTCTAAATATTTCGAAAATTAAACAATACTTTTCCTAGCATATGATTTCTTCTGATATTGTTGCATTTATTTAGAATCATATTCCACAGTTCTTCTTCGAATAGAACTGGTATAGAATACCCTTGTTCTTTCAGTGCGTCCCCAAATATAACAATTACAAGGATTGAGCACTGGTGATCTAGGGGGCCAGTTTTGAAGGTAGTTATTTCCTCATCCTATTCATTTATTCGAAAATGTTTAATTTAAATAAGTGCTTTATGTGACCTTCATTTTTATGAATACTTAAGTTATTCATTTTCAAAAATGAAAATCGAACACTGCGGAATACTTCAATGTTTTAACGAATATCATCGTTTGCAACATTTTGCATTCAATTTAAAAGCTCACATTAAAATCTTATCAATCATTTCGCTAAAAGTGTATTGAGCTGACATTTCTCTGCCTTAAAATAATAACTTTAATTATGAAAGACCCAAAAAGAAACTTAACACTGTCAAAAATAGTTGAAGGCAAACGAACTTAAAAATTGTAACATTCCTTGGCTTTCTGTTACGATATTTATTATTTTTCTGATCATGCTGTTGGTTTCTTTTAAATCTTAGACGAAAGTATAAGGGATAATAATGATGTGTTATAAAATTATCTTTAAATATAGCATATTTAATTTTTGATTTTATTAAACACAAGAAAGTTTTAAGGAATAAATCCCCCGTTATCACCATACACCCAGTATTTCTTAAACAATTTTTTCTTAATTTCACAGTATTAAGGCTATTAATAATAACTACGTACAAAACTTTACCAACCTATCATAATGTGTTTTGTAAAAATAAAACAAAAACAAGTTTTTTCTTGCGTACAAAAAAAATTCTAAATTTATAAGGATGCATTTTTGTATAAATATTTGTAATACTCTCAACTTGTAAGCTATGATCAGAAGTGAAAAATAATTTGTTAAAAAAAAATGGAAGAACATTTTTTTTGCTGGAAAAAGGTTTTGTAATGGATACTTTGTAACGGTGTCTGTTCGGGCGCCCAAAATATGTAGCGAAGTATGGTTGGGCGTCGTAACAGTGTTTGCTTTCGGATAGCTGGTTTGGAGAATTAATCCAGGATTCCTGTTAGTTGTAAATAAGAAAGCCCAAAGTATTCGTAACAGAGTTTATTTTATTAAAGTAACATTTATCCAAAACATGAAGTTAAATAAACATAAAATCTGATTCTTCAACAATAAAACCAAGTCAAGTACATTTAACAAATATTATTTACATCGGTGAGATTAATTTACGGGGAGTATAATTCGGTGAATGCACGGTGACGGTGGGCTTCAGTTCCAAGTACTGAAGTAAAACATCTAGGATTCGATGCGGCGGTAAGTTCGATAATTATTTAACGACAGCGGGCCCAGCTCAACACGCTGAAGACTCACCGTAATAAATAATTAGGGGACTGGTGACGGCAGTTGGTTTAGCAACTATTTACCGACAGTGGGCGCAGCTCAACACGCTGAAGACTCACGGCGATAAATAATTACTAGACTGGTGACGGCGGTGCAGAGCGGTAAAATGGCTACCAACACCAGGAGGTCAAGCTCAGCACGCTTAAAACCCCAAGATGCTACCAGACATTCAGCCGGGCGGCGTCGTCGTCGGATTCTGATTTCTAACCAAATGGAGTCAAGCTCAACACGCTTAAGACTCCTCAACTACCCAGCTCAACACGCTGAAGGTAGTTGTCAGCAGAAAACTGAATGCCTCTCCTCCGCTACCTGCCATACTATTTATACCAAAATCCTGGCCATGGTGACGTCAATATTTCATGGCGGCAGGAAGTACGTGGCAGCACCTGCCAAACGGTAATTGCAGAAGCTTCTAGGAATGAACATCTGCGTGATTCATCATATGTCAGCAGGAAGTGCGCAACAGCACAAGACTAACGGGAATTTCCGAAACTATAGTAATGAACATGCGTATGATTCATTACAACTTAAATAATTAAATATGAGATTTGTCAAAATGGATTATTACGCGCAGTAACATAAAATTTGATATGTGGATAAAGACGTCCCCTTATTTTATCAGGAAGAACGTTTAAATTAAATTGTAACTATACTTGAAATAGTACATTTTGGCCTACTCCTACTAATGAACAGATAGTTTAAAAAACGCAGTAAAAGAAAGATCAGGTTAACCTATTCTGAAAAGCCATTCAAAACTATTTCCAAATAAATAAAACAGATTCTGGTTCAATGCATCTAATTAATTTAATGTATATAGATCACATCTTTTTATTTTGTAAAATATTCTGTATACAAATTTAAAGTAATATTTTCTTTCTTAGAGCTTGAAGACAAATCCATTTCTGACTGGTGAGAAACTTCCGGTGGCTGCAAAGAAAGGCAACAACGTAATCTTTTAGATTACGAAATGGGGCAACTTTTAATAATACCTCGAAGCTGCCGTAATGAATAAAAATAAGTAATATTAAAACGACTTTGGCTATGAACAAGGCTGACGCGCTGAAGAACAATAATAACCATTCCAAATTCCCCACCCCATGCAAAAGATGTTCAAAAACTTTAGATAGTAGTTGCTTTTTATGTAATCATGTATTTATTAACTAAAAAGGTACCCATACTGTTAGAGTTAAGATGACGGATATGATCCGTTGATATTTGTAACTCTCGATCGGAAAACCAAAAATTCTCTTGAGAATGATAAACAATTGTCAAATTGTCCCAATAAAAAAACTTATATAACAAAAGTTTTTTTGTTCGGACTGAAGCTTAACATATCACGATGTTGACCAAATGACTAAAACTTAAGTCCCGTTCTAGGCCCTATTGACTTTAGCCGACGTCCTCATCGCAAAAAGGACGTGGTAGACATAAAACTTCACCAACTCCTGTTTGAAACTGTATGGATTTCGGCTAAAATCAAAACGTTACTTAAGTGAAGTGCATCTCTAAACCTTCTAAACCTAAACAAGACTTAATACAATCTAATCATTGAGTTAGTAATTGCACTTTTTGTAAAAAGCGGTGGATATAACAAATATTTAGCTGTGTCTCTTCTATTTATTATAGACTGTTAATATATTAACGTTTTATTGGTGTTTAATAAAATATTTATAAATGTTATCGAAGTTAAGTGGTTAACCATTTTTCAAAATGAGGCTTCTTAAGTGTTGGTATAAACAGTTTATTCAACATTATTGAATAAACCCCACTGACAGAGTCTTCTGTATATCAGATGTGGAATAAATGTATTCTCTTAATGCAATTATCTTGTTTTTTAATTTCACCTACTATTTTTATTCTCTAGTATGTTCACACGATTATGATTTTCTATATTGGAGACGTTTAGGAAGCTGTAGTTAGGTACAATTTCCTAATTTTAAACATGTTGATGTTAGTCCTAGATCGTGTGTTTTTTACTACTTACATTGAAGGAGCTGTACCATCTAAACCATAATCAGCTAAATTCAATGAGAGCTACCAGTTGGCGCCACTAGTGAGTAAGATAACTGTGAAAAGTTATTAGGCGCGGAACAAGTCTATAAGGTTTTATTATAATTATTTCGTACACCAGTAAATAAAAAAACTTGTGCCTCAGTGATGTGTAGTTCCATTTTGTTCGGAAACAAAACTCGTCTAAAACAGTGGCTGGTAGCGATTCACAGGGATAACTTAACTCCTTCTAAACATTCGTGTGTTTGTAAGAAACATTTTAATACTGACGATTATGCGTTACCAAAGTAGCCTACTACAGAAAAATCGTAAGTAATAATCATACACATTCATTGTTTTCATCATGCACATGATTGATATAACCTAACTTTAGTGACAAAAGACACTTCTAACAGGTACAATAATTTCTCTACTACGAGCAGCTTTTTTGTCAGTTCTAAAAACTTACTGATGGTTATTAGTTCAAAAATTCAAAATTTCATCACAACGTTGCTTTGCAATTTCCAATACAATATTTATAATTGCCAGATGGTTCAGTCTTTCATTTGTTATGGAATTGCAAAGAAGTGTTTAATAGCTTCAAACTAGAAAATTCCGTTTTGTAGACAATTTGTAAATTATTAATATTAGCAAAACATTTTCTTTTTCATAATGACAGATGGTTGAGAGTAAAACACACTTGGCTTCACCAAAATATTCCGGGTTCGATCCCGAGTCATGGCAGTGGAATTAACAGTGAGAAAGATTACTTCTACTATACATGTGGGTGTGTGTCTGTTGTCTCTAAATGTGGATGTCCTCCCGCACAACATTAGCTTAAGGAAGAGGGGGTTGTACTATATGTGGTGTATTATAATCTTAGGGAAAATTTATTGACAGATTTCAGATTTCGTTAAAAAAAAACATTTTACTGTAAAGTTATGACATTTTGAAATTCCCAAAATTAAAAATTAAAAATCATTTTTTTTAACGAAATTTAAAACCTGCCGAAAATTTTTCTTCCCGATTATGAAAAAAAAAAATGTTTTGCTAGTATTTTACACATTGTCTATAAAATAACCTAGGTAGCCTAGCCATTTTTGTAATTTATTTTTGCAAATTTCAATTACTTTTTTTTTGCAAAACTACTTCATTTGGTCTTGGTAGTATATCTTAAAATATTGCATAGGTCCCATGCTAGATATGGTATAACCTATAATTCGCCAGTCACTGCTAGACGACCTTCCGCTTCCTCAGTGCGCCTGCCGCTATGCAAATTTCTTTTAGTCCAGTCAGGTTAGGCCTGTAAATCAAACAAAAAAGTAGGATCTTTCAGCTACAAGGAGCCTCAAAAAACTTTCTAGGCAACAAAACTGTAAATGTATTTTTCTTGACAAGCACGTGGGAAGCACGGTGGGGCATAAATATTTTGGGTGGGGCCCATCCGCGCCCACCTTTATCTCGGCCACTGTTCGATAGACTAGTATTACCCCGCTAACTGGATTTCGCTAACTTGGCAATTAAACATTTTTCATAAAGCATTCACGTTTTTTGAGGCAAATGACTGAAAACAATAATGAATTTTAAGAATTTTTTTTGGGACAGAACGTTTCATGCACTATAATACGGAATATTGTTTAAAAAAATTTAGGTTTTTAATCATAAAATAATATATTTTAAAACATTATTTTAAATAAGTCAATTTAATGAAGCAATAATAATAGATAATTTTGTAGAAATGCATCAATTTGTTAAAGAAAATTACTTTAAATCTTGATTTCTGGAACAACATGAAACTGGAAATAGGAAACGGGAAAAAACGTACGTGAAGAGTTTTGGATTACTTATAAATAGAGCCCGTATCTTGGATGACATTGATGTAAGAGTCAGGTCAGGCAAGGCAGGATAGTACGAACTTATAACATCTCTTAGATTCAATGAGATCGATTTGGTTTTTTGCTTACAAAGGTTACACATACTAATGTCTAAAAAACATAAGGCACCACAAAAAAGTGAGTGAAATTAAAAGTTTGTTAAATTGACGAGGAAAAATTAGCAAAATCGGACGATATTTTTTGTATGTTTTTCTTTATAATTTGTGAATGGCTGAAGATATCTAAATTATGTAAAGACATTTGAATGTATTGGTGAATGTAACACTAACACATACACATATTTTTAACATGCGATCACAAGAGTAAAATATATTACTAATATTTGTCGCAAAATGTTTCAGAATTAATTTCTCATTAATAAACCATTTGTATTGTGAGAAGGACTGTTCAACGTCGACAAATGCAATTAGCGCATTCTATAATACATAAACTTTTCAGAGACTCCACATTTGCCTTTTGTAGAAAAGTCTACTTCTTTACCATTTAAAAGGTCATCTGCAACTCTGCAGACCGGTGCCCTGAAATTATATATATACATATATATATATATATATATATATATATATATATATATATATATATATATATATATATATATATATATATATATATATATATATATATATATATATATATATATATATATATATATATATATATATATATATATATATATATATATATATATATATATATATATATATATATATATGTATACATATATATATATATAAATAAATGACGTGATATTTTTCAAATGGACTAGAAGAACACATCAAGAACCTACAACTCCTCTTTGAAACATTCTGAAAACACAAGCTGCAAATACAACTGAATTCTTACTAAGAAGTAACTTTTTTAGGATACATTGTAATTCCTAAAGGCATAAAACCAAATCCAGACAAAATTTTAGCAATACAAAAATACCCAATTCCTAAAATACCAAAGGAAATTAAAACGTTCCTTGGATTATTGGTATATTATCATAAATTGATAGACAATTTTGCTAGGATCACAAAACCAATGACAAGCTGTCTGAAAAAAGATGCTAAAATAACACTAAAGAGTACATTGATTGCTTCGAAACATGTACATATTTGTTAACAAACAGTTCAATAGTAAGCTATCCTGACTTCTCGCTGTCATTCGAATTACCAACAGATACCTCCAATTATGTAATTAGCGCAGTTCCTTCACAAAAAAATAAACCAATATGTAATGTATCTCGAATATTGAATGAAGCAAAAATTAATTATTCCACAATCGAAAAAGTACTTCTATCTATCGTATGAGTTTATAAACAATTTAGACCATATCTGTATAGAACAAAGTTCACAATATACACTGACCATAAACCATTACAACAGCTGTTCAGTCTACGAACCAAACTCGAAACAAAACAAAGAGGCCGACACATTGAGTCAAATCAAAACAGAAGACTGCAATGTGAATGAAACACAAAATGATGACAACATAGACCAAATAGACGAAGACAGATGAATTAATCAAAAGGATTCTTAATGAAGATAACGAACCATCAGACAATATATATCAAATAGTATAAGAGTTAGAAGAGAATAATTAAAAAATGACAACACTCAATACACGGCGCACGAAGAACCCGTATTTACAATACTCTATACAGAACAACCGATTAAACATTATAAAAATCAAATTATTATAATAGAATTCAACAGCAGGCCAACTAATATTTGAGACACACAAGGTATATTCTCCAACCTCCAACATCTAATTACACAAAAAACCAATCTAGATGACGAGAATACACTAAAATTCCTAAAACAATATATCTCTACTGATGGGAATACTTGCTTCAAATTTTCAACATCATCTTTAGAAAGAAAAATAACAAGAATTCTTAGACCCTCTGTTATACCATAAGACTAATAAAATTGTAATATCTAATAAATTACTGAAAGATATAACAAATGAAGCGGAATAAATAGACAAAATAAAATACCATAAAGGAAAAACTTGCCATAGAGATTTCTACGTAAGCGGATTCTATACGGTGTTTGGGAGTAGAACAGCAAAAACCTATAAAATGTCTTATGACTCTTGCTGTAATGTTATACAACAATTCAATTCACTTTGTAACTCAGATGACACCCTTCGAAATAATTCAGGGACACGGACAAATTCATACGACACAAACCCACAACTTATCATATCACAGTACATTAATGATAATCAAACATATATGCAAAAGTTACATGACAATATTAAATAACGAATACAAACAAATAAAGAAAACATAATAACTAAGTGAAACACTAAGTTACATGAAACGTAGCCTACTCGTATGGATCAAACAATATACATACGCACTGGTAAACGAGCAGCCAAACATTTACCAAAATATAAAAAGGCCACAGTCATACAAGACAATGATATAACAGTCACACCTACATCAGGAACATTGCATAAAAATAACGTTTAAAAACAAAGGAAAATTTACAACACTCCTTTTACAGGGACAAGACAATGACGACATGGACACTGACAATCACGATACTACTGATAATCAACATGCCACACCTTCTCTTACTAAAAACAGATATAACCTTCGACCTCCTCACACACCCCACACTCTTCCAAAATATGGGCACTGAAACCCGCATCATAAGTCACTATCATACCTTTATTCATTAATTAAACTTGCAACCACTCATAGACGCTTTTGATAACATAATTTTCATGTTAAACAAAACTTACGAAGTCGATAAACTTAACAGTCACAACAAAATAGACATTTCACTAATAGATCAAGCGAAGAACTTGAAGAAAATCATAACACAAAACACAAATTTTCACAACTCTACTCATATTTTCAAGCTTTAAAACCGCATTTTTAATAACATGAACGTACCATACATATCGCAATATTGATGCCCATCTTAACAAACCCAACATCCCCAATATTATTCCAAACTATACCTATACTAATTAGAAATATAACCGACCTTCCACCAAAACCATTATTAGCCATTGATTCCAACAACTACCATTGGATGGACACCGAGTCCAAAATAATAGAAGACACATACTTCCTAGAGGATAATTTACAAAACACAAAAGAATGCTTTGTGGGATTATTACAAAGCCGACCAGCTGAGAGCTAATGCAAAATAACCAATATTAATATGAAGAGCCCTCACGTGGAACAAATATGATTGTATCATTATCTTCGACTCTGTAACCACACTGGAATAGACTTGTTACCCAAAAACAATCTCTTATAAAATTTTAATTAAAAGTACCCTAACACTACGTGAATTCTATATCAACAATTAATCATCCTTATGAAGAAACCTACACTTCAACAACAACTTTCCTGTTATCAAATATATCACTAGAAATTTTTTCTTCTATCGATATTTCTATCCCGTCCCTAAAGTACCTTCATACAACTCAACTTCAATTGGCAACCCTACAAAAAATACATATCAAGGATAGGGTAATATTGACCATCCTATTTTTAATTTTTATGTGGATCAAAAGTCGCAAGAAAAAAATCTAAGACTAATGTGATTGTTTCCTTCAATAAAGAAAAAGATGCCATTTCCCTCAACAAAGGAAAAGAAGAGGCAAAAGCAAGCTATCAACCAACTCCAGTTAGAACACAAAAAATTGGAACCCAACTTCCGTTCTAAGAAGGGAAGAGTCACACAACATCATTATCAGTTTAACCTTATCATTTTTTAAGCCACATGTTTTAATTATGCATGTTATATGTTAAGTAAGTCCTTCCATCACTATCAAAATAAATATTCATTTCCATTACGAATTAGGACAAGACAAAACGTATAAATACAAATCGAAATGTAGTAACAATTCAGTTGTAAACTCATATCCAATCAAGTAAAGACAAAAAATAAGGTAGTTGTACAATTACTTACAAAGTTGGTGGTTTATTGTTGTAAATTTTAGAACCTTGGGAAACACACCCATAATTCGCTATGGGTTGTAGATATTGAAATAAAGGGAAACACCCCCTCAAACCACCTGTCGATTTTAGCAGCCTACTATCTTGTGCAAAAGTCTCAGTCCTTTTGGATGAAAAACAGAAAAGTTTTGAAAAAAATTCTTTAAGAGATCCAAAAGATTTTTGTTGGTTGGCACAGGTATTTTAATTGTTAGTTATGCCTTGCTGTAAAGATATTTGATTGGTTCTCTGTTAAGGGCTACTCAGCAGTAGAGATTTCAACCCCGTACCTAATGCTTTTCTGGTTCCTAAATTTTTGTTTATATATAGAATACCTACAGTACTCTTCGACTGAGTGTTTAAAATAAATTGTTTTTACAAGGTAAGGTATATTGTGTCATACATGCAAGAACATATTTATGCGCTGACGTCATCAATACCTAAATTCCGAGTTCTAATCTACTCATTTTCAATACAACATGCTAAATATCTCAGCTCCTATAAAATGTGTTACTTGTGGAACTAAGTTTATCATAGGAACGAGATAGCACAATGGAATTAAAATGATATATAATTTAAAACTCTTAGCCACGGTGTCTTACACGATGATCTGAGCTAAATTGTTCAATAGATAACAAACTTGCTCCATCACCAAAAGCAGAGCCTGTGATACACTGGCATTGATCAAAAGCAGAGTCTCTCTACTGGCTCTGACCAAAAATAAGCATCAGCGCCGTCCCGTCAATTAAAAGCAATGAAGACGTAGTAACTCCAATCTTAATGTTATACGCGTTATTACTAGATGTCGTAGTTTACATTGAACGATCACAACTTATTTGATTATCGAATGAATTCATAAACTTCAAATGTTCTGTGGACTTTCGTCTACAGTAGTTATACGACACAGATAAAAAAATAAATACTACAGTTTAGTACCAAATTGTATTTGATTTCAATATGTAATAAGTTTTACGTCCATTATTTAATTTCAACTCCAAAAGATGTTTTGTCACTTATTATTAAGAAAATTAATGTTAAGGGACAGTACATCAGCAGTAGTACATTTTACTTTATTATGTTTACAAAATGTAATATTGTAATCATGAATTACTTCTATAAGTTTTTAATTGTATAAGTATAACGGTCATTCTGTGTGTATGCAGGAAAATGTTGAGGCCACACAGAACACTACGTACGCTATATTCGCGATGATTGCTATTCGTACGAAAATGGCCTCTTTGTTGACAATATAAGTGTCCACACATAACTATGTGTACACTATGTACATACAATATATTCGCTATTTTAGCTACGTCGCGGATTGTTTGAATCTCGGCTATATTTTGAAACGTCGCCGACGACGCGTATGACTAAGACAACACACCAGGGGCGTGCGGTGAGTTTTGATACAGGGGAAGTAGTTTGTGATATAGAGTGATGGGTAGCGCGAGGCCCCGAGCGAAGCGAGGCAAAAATTATTTTAAGAAAAGGGACGTGGCTTCCGTATACTCATTTTAAAACAAATGTCGAAAGCTGCAAAGTTATGATATCTAGAAAAAAGTACACTTGTAGGACCGCCACTCCTCAATAAACATAAAACATAAAAACCACAAAAAAATAGACAACCCCCGATTCCAAAGCCGAAGCTCACGGGCGAGGGTTACACTTATGAAAAAAACGCAGACACACAACCATATCCACTGACATTGCCAGCGCCGGTGGCGAGGATTGCACCCGCAGCGAAATAGAGAGTTTGTTAAGTAGTTAACATGCACATACCTACCTATTTACAATGTAGTTTAATCCGCCTCTCTTTTTTTGCGATGTCGGAAATAACTTCGTCGTAAAAGTTTGAATTTTTGGACATCTTTACAAAGTCAGTTTCTATTGTTAACGGGGACAATTTTGAAAGCCGCTCTTCACTGGTTAAATTTCTTGAAAAAGTTTTTATTCTCGTGTCCGTTTTGATGATTTTGAAAAAAAGGCAGCCATTCCACTAATACTTGAAAAAAACACTTTGCACTCTTTAAGACACGCTGCAGATTGAGCTAGAACTAAATTTAATCGATGCGCAAAACAATGTACAAATATTGCATTCTGAAAAGTCTCTTTTACTTTGGCCTGCAGGCCCCCCAATTCACCAGCCATTACAGCGGCCCCATCATAACTTTGGGCGATAAGTTTGGCACCACACTGTAGATCATCGACTATCTGACAAACTATAGTATATAAAGCTGCGGCCGTTCATGGCGTTGCTACGTCTAAAAATCCTAAAAAGCGCTCTTGGAATTTCCCATTTGGATTTATGTACCGTACTACGATTGACAACTGACTAATATTCGTAATATCGGTTGTTTCATCTAACATAACTGCACCAAAGGAGCTTTTTTATTTCTTGCTTGATCTTTTCTAAAACAATATTGCTTATCGACTGAATCAAATCATTTTGAATATGATTTGATGTACCGCGAAATATCGTGGAGTGTTCCAGATGGTTACTTAAAATTGTATCGTATTTTGCTAATAAATCAACTAAATTGATAAAATTGCCCCTATTAGCAACGCTTCGAGATTCAGTATGACCTCTAAAACTAAGTTCATTTTCGCCGAGAAAACAAACAATATCAATAAGTCCTTTTAACACTTTCTTTCAACTGCTGATCTAATGAATGCCTCAATTCGTGATTTTCCAAATGTTTATTCTTTTAGTACCGCTCCCAAATGAGTTTCACACTTACCATGCCTTTTTGTCACTTTGTGAATGTTGTTTAAATCTGAAAAGCCATTTTTATTCCAAACACTTTTTTCATTTGTGAACAGTACACATGGCCAACAAAACAATTTACACAAATTTTCACAACCCCTTAACCACTGATTAGCACTGTACACTTCAATATTAAAGTACCTATAGCATGATTTAACTTTCGTTTTTAAGAATTTTAAATCAGGTGTTGGTTTTCCATTTCTAATAATATCCAGTTTATCTTGAAACGAATATGTTGAAAATCCCCTTTTCAACAAATTGCACACCACACAAACGCAAATAATATTTTCCACAGTGCTAGAACCAGCTTCCAAATTTAATAAGTAATTCTAAATCTGCGTACACGCGCACTAATATTCAACGTTTTAAAAATCACTTGTCGCCGCACCACAGGTTTAGAAACACCAAAAAAGTTTTTACAAATGTAGCACAAAAGCTGAGAATAATACTAGGAAGATTAATATTAAGTATAATATTAAAATCGATATTAAAATCGAGATTAAAATCTATAAAATAAAACGTATTACGATGCTATATAGCTCAGATATCAAGATTATGAAGTGGGGATGGGATGCATTTCAATAAGTTACCTACTTACCAGAGACAGTTGTCTCTGCTTACATATATCGAAGTTGCGTGAGTTCGTGTTGGCTGGATTAATCGAGTGCGTCATCGTTACGGTTTTATCGTGCAACATTATATCAGCTGCTGAAAAGCAGGGCCGTATCTGTTGAAATTGGGTAAAAGTAAATTTTAATGATTAATATATGTGATAAATAATAATTAGGTTCTATTTATGTGTTTTTTTATAATAATCCCAGGGGAAGCACTGCTTCCCTTGCTTCAATGGACCGACCGCCACTGCAACACACAATGGTATCTGCTGCATACAGCCGGCAATAGTAGTGTCATTTCACGCGATTTTACCCTGCATAATTTTAATAATATAACCTGTTTGGTGCAATTAGAAGTATCCATGCCTGTGTCGCAAAACCCTTGAAGAATATCGGAGCCAGGACATACGACATAATGCTTCTGAGAGGATTTCCGGAGAATTGGAAAAACCAGGTAAACACACTTCTATTTTTATTAAATTTTGGAGAAATTTTAATGAAAGAATGTCTGAACATAAAAAAAGTTTTAAAAATATAAAAGAAAATTCCACTTACGCCAATCATCTATTGGAAGAAAATAACAATTTAATAACCATTTTGAGATTATGCACTTAGAAACAAGGGATTAAAACTAACATCATTAGAATCTTCCGCTTTCAACAAACCAAAAAAATTCAGACATAATTAAATGATCAGCTGGAAACAAATAATTCACCGAAATAAACTTATTTTAACTGTAACCTACATTTTTATTTATTTATTATTAATTAATTTTATTTATTCAGGTATCGTTTTTTAATTTTATTTGTTTACTAATCTTTTTACTAATGTAATGAATAATGTTTTATATATATTTCTTGTTGGATACCTGCGAATATGCTCAATCATAATTTATTAAAAATTATTTTTATGTTTATTACTTAGTGAGGAAGTAACGTATTCGTGAAAAAATTTTGAAAATTTTTATTGCATTTCTGGACGAATCTCGACGAATTATGACGATACACAAAATTTTGGACAGAAAAAATTTTCTGTCTGTGTGTGTCTGTGTGGTTCGCCATAGCAGCTACAGTTTTTGAGATAAAGCTTTCAAATTTGGTACACACATTCTAGAGGTCAAGGAAGAGATTGAGTTCGTTGATGAAAAAAATCGGTCCCAATGTCTAAAAAAAGTATTAGTGACATTCCACCAATGTGACTTTTTTTGTAACGTCAAAATGTGACTTTTTGAAACGTCAAAGAATGTGACTTTTTTGAAACGTCAAAAATTACTTTTATTATAAACTCCACCACACGTCGAGTTTTACTACGGTGAGAAAGTTCTGATCCCCAAGTAATTGGCAGCGGTTTTTTTATAACTTTACTGAACCTCTATTTACATCCTGTCTAGAATTATAATATCAGTCTTGTACTCACATAAGAGGAAGCCACTGTGTTGGCCCAACAACTGTCATGCTTTTATACATTTTGTAAAAAATGTATAAATAAAACAAAACGTGAAAATCATAAAACAGTGAAGTTTTATTCCGTTCAGTATTATTATTTAAAAACTGAAATCACCAATCTTTTCTTTTCATATTACTTGGTATACCTATTTCTTTTACGTTTACAGAACAAAAGTATCAACAAAACTTCATCTTTAGTGTCATCGCTCTCCCAGGAGAAATTAGCCGTCAACATCTTGGACGAAATTGATGAGTTTCGTACAGATCGTAGATTTCATTGTCGTCACTTGGTGTAGCGAAAATTGCGAACATCGTAGTTCTCTGTGTGGCCTCGGTATAAAGGACTAAATAGAAATTATATATATCTTTTATTAAATACGTACATTTATATGAAGTGATTGTGATGTATTTTCGCGTAGTTGATAGGTTCCTAGATGGACCGTAGTTGTTTAAATGACCATGCAGTCCATGCAGTCACATCTGCCATCTTTAGGTTCTTGTTGATAACTGCTTAGTGCGGCTTCTCTCTTTACTCGAACTGAATTTTCAGTCTCGTTGTTCAGATCTTTCGAGGACACTCTGTATAAATGCTCACAAACAAAAAAATATGCATGAAGATAGTTTTATTATTTATTTGATGGTATTAATATAAATTTTATTCGTTATACTTATTATATCATTTGACTAAATAATAAACTGCATGATATAATCATTAACTGTTTGACTGCATGGTCTACAATCCAACGCAAAAAAATATTAACTGCAAACTGAGTTGAAAATATACTTTCCCACAAGGTATCTCTTACATAATAGCCAATACGTCGAGCGAACCTAAAAAGCTTTTTGTAGTAAGGAATCTTACTTGTACTATGTATCATAAGCCCCAATAAATAATACAGTACTTTAAAAATTCATTACCTACCTGAATTCTTATCCTAGCTTCCCAAAGGTCGAGAATAAGTTACTACTGTATTTAAATAACATAGTTCTTTACACGTCATGTATACTTTATTATAACTTACTGCTAGTTCAATTATATAATAGATATGTTATAGAACGTGACAAAAAATATAAAGGTACAAAATATCAAAATAAAAAACTTCATTATACCACAGTAAAATATAGCACTGAGATCTAGCTCAAATTTGTGAACTACTGATTTCTAATAAACTCCTGACATATCGTACCTCTAGTGCAAGAATACGTAACTTAAAATAGCATATTTTTGAGAAATCGATATTTAATAATTTCGCTTTTTTGAAAATGATTTTGTTGTATACAAAATTATTATTTCTTTTGGGTTTTTCAGTATTTATTTCCTTGCTGCTTTGTATTATTTACTCAATAAACATGTTTACAAGTTTTTATTATTTTTCATTAAGATTTTGAAATTATTATGACTTGCGACACTTGCATTATTTGGAAAATGCATATCAACAGTTACGATTTACGAAATAACACAGAAATTCTGGGAAATTCTATATCAATTTAAGAAAAAACCAGATTATAAGTAATAATAGATATAAACTATTCAAAATTGGATTCGAGGTACTCTGCAAGCTGTAGTTGAAGGCAAACTTTGATAAAATGGATGATATTCATGTGGAATGTAGAGATCTTCGCACAATGATAACAGAGCTGCTTTTTTAACACGCTTTTATTAGCTTCACCTGTATGTTTGCTTGCTTGCTTGTTTGTTTGTTTGTTTGTAACCGACCCTTTGGATTGATTTTGACCCACTTTAAACGGACAGATTTAATTGAAACTTTGTACACTTACGAAGAACCGGTAATAATACAATAATTTGATAAGTTTATATCATTATCCTGATCAGGATCGCCAGTCCTTTCCTCACGTATCCTCTGCGTGAGAGCAAAGGCTTAATATGTAAGTACATTCCGTAATTGTCAGTTAGGTCGGTGGTCGAGCGGGCTAAGGCAGTCGATGCGAAACGACGGATTCCTCGGGCGTGAGTTCAAATCCCATGGCTGAAATAAAAAAACATTTTTTTTTCAGAAATATCTGTTGTATCGTAATATGTTATAATATCAGCATCAATAAGCAATATAAATATAGTTTAAAACAACTAAAAAAACACGCTTTCATAGCACATCAAACTAAAAAGTGAAAAATAATTATTAATATAAACTGAAAACAATAATGAACGAAAAAATACTAGTATTATTGTGAAAAAAGCGTGGGGCGCTTTGTGCCATATTTTTCGTATATCGAGCAACCCACGCTTTCTTCACAATAATACTAGTATTTTTCGTTCATTATTGTTTTCAGTTTATATTAATAATTATTTTTCACTTTTTAGTTTGATGTGCTTTAAAAGCGTGTTTTTTAGTTTTTTTAAACTATATTTATTTTGCTACATTAACCTTAGGAGCGTTTTGAGAAGAGTATGCTGGCTCTAAATTAATGTCTTCAATATTTAATAGTTGACCTCTTTGTCGATGCCTCACATCTATTTCATTCTAATTGGTTTCAGAGTAATCAGTTTTATAAAATATTGTGAATGGTTTTTCCTTTTTAACTTTGAAAACTTTAATTTCGGTCCAATTAAATTTTTCGTTTAATTTGTTTACGCTGAAGTTTTTACTAATATACCCAGCAAGTTTTTTAAGGTCATAAATATTTTTTGTTTCCACATTATTAACATTGTAAGGTCTTTTTCGACAATGCAATAACGGGTATCCATTGAGCAGGTACGTATATAGGAGTACTACATAATATCCTTTGCTTCTCCTTCTCTATATTAGAGTATATATTGTCGCCTTCATTTTGCGTATGATCTGTTATTAGAAACTTGTGTGTTATTTCTTTAATAATCAATACATTGACAGGATACAAGTACATGGACCCACAGCAATTATCGGAGTAAAATATAACATGCTCTTGTCCATCGCATTCATTTTTTGAATAATGAAAAACGAAACTACCAATTTCGTTAGCTCCTAGTTTTCCCAGTGCCTCATGCCAAACGTAACGTGTCCCAGATTTCTTCGGAATATCGTATAATGTAAGTAGCAAGCTTGCTTTTACAATAAAATGCCGAACAGTCTCCTGATGGGGTCGGCAACACAGCTTGTAAATCATAAACAGCTACAGTGGTTTTATCAGCATGATTATTCGCATATTCTACATCCGCTTTCTTTTCAACTCTTGACGCATCTTTGTTTTTAATATGGTTTTCAAAAGTAGCTTGTAATTTTGATTTTTCATGAGGAGTCGAATTTTTACAAGTTTCACATAAACTACATTGGTCTTTTTTTGGTGAAAAAAAAAAAAACCGGTATTATATTCCGTATTAAAAATTTTGGAATACTGATGTACTTTGGCAAAAGGTTTGTCTTCTTTTAAGCATTTTTCTTTATACAAACGGTAAAGAGTAGCCAAATTCAAACTTCCATCAATATATTTGCGAGTAGTTTTAGCTCTCAAATAATGCGATTCTATAGCAGGTATAGATTCAATATGCGTTTTTATATCGTTTTTGATTTCAGATTGAATAGTCGCCTGTTTTCCATGTTTTCCTCTTCTATGATTCCTTCTTTAGTTTGTTTACGAATGGCAGTCCTTGTTGTCATATCACTGATGCTCAAAGTAGCCAGAAAAAACTTTTTACATACTTTTATGTTGTTTCCTTCAATATTAAAGCAGTATTCAAAATTGCTTTTTCTCTGGCTGCCTTCGTTTGGATTGCGATATTTTGGAGTGAGAGGTTTCATAAAACGACAGATAAAGTATCTCTGCCTAGTAATATCACCAATTTCTCAGTAGTCATTAAAAATATTAAGTCTTTGTTCTTCTATTATTTTATTTGTACATTTCAATCTACACGTGTTTGGACAAGATTCTTTCGAGTATTTCTTCTCTACCATTTTACCTGCAGTATTAATAAGCGCGATGCCTATGTTTGGTTTCCTCTTCTTTATATTTCGAGTCCACAACTCAGGTTTCCTTAACTTCTTTTTTGACCTTGGCACTTTCTTATTTTCCTTATCTCCGTCTTCTTCAATATTATTTATATCACGTTCTGGTTCAACAGTGGCTATTTCTTGTTCTTGCTCAATATTATTTATGCTTTGTTTTCTCTTTTCCAAAAAATTGTCTTCCATGTGATCAGAATCATCTGAACTTTCTTCGGAAGGTGAATAGTTTTTGTCAATATTACTGTCTTCGCTAAAATCAACAGCAGTTAGAATAATTTCGTGTATTTCATTTTCCACGGATGAACTTGTTTTTATATTATTATGTTCCTCAATTTAATAATAATTTTCTGACCTTTGGCTGTAAGCTGAATAATTTTTTTCAATATTGCAAATACTGTTAAAATCGACAGTAGCTAGCTCAGTTAATATTATCGGTGTTGCAAACATCTCCTGTGCATTTGATACGAAATTCTCTGTTGAGGATGACGTACTTCGCAGTGACCTGATTTTCTCAGAGTTGTTTAGCAAAAGTCTCCCAGTTGAATGCATAGTAGAACCTGATAACTCTTGTATCTGAGTTGCTGTTGAAGCCATCTGTTAAGAAAATTCATAGAAATCAGTAGTGCATCTACAGTTTCATTTTAGAAATATAAAGAATATAAAAAATGACAAAATGAACTATGAAGGTATGCTACTATGAACTATAGGTAGGTACAGCTTGACAATTCTAGCTTGGCCGGTGAAGGTTGGATGAGCATGAAATTCGCGGTATTATTTTTAATATCCAGCCGTTTATGGGCATTTAAGTAATACACTTAAATATAAAATTACAAATACTTGTGCCACAGATGTACTTTCTATTATCGTAGCACATTTTGTCCCGTCGAACACTGACCCTTTCTTTTCCCCATTTGCGCAAGTGATCCGCCAAGCTACATTTGACAAGCTGTATACAGAATATAAAAAACAATTTGGGAGATAAGTCGAGTAGTTTACTTGTATCTACCAAATAACAAAATATCAAAAGCAAGAAAAAAGTAGGTATTATTTATTAATAGAGATTATAGTTATAATATTATTTAAATTAAATTATGTATATTGTATTTCTTTTTTCCTCTTCAAAATACACAATGTTGGACACAGACATGATTTTGTCTATGATAAATTTAATTAAAATGAGTTTATATCTAGTAAGCATAAATTTACTTTTGTTATTACAGCGATAATAAAAACAGACCTTATTCAAAAGTACATACCAACTGGTTACATACTAATAAAACTGAGACTTTGCTACAGTCGAATTTTTCTAAGGTTAATTAATATAAATTGTGTTCTATGTACTAAACTAACCTGATTATATTTGTGGGAAACATCCATCAATGGTGAAATATCATTGTGTTCTCCAACAGAAACATTTTTATTATCCACTAATGCCACGATCCTTTTACCACAAGAAAGCATCTTATTGTTTATTTTTCACTTAGTTATTAAGTATATATGAATTAAATGATAATAACAAACATGTATACATCAGAGAAAATTGTTGAATTGAAGAATTTAACCTCAAATTCCAAGTTACGATACACACTGCTTTCAATACAAACAAACAAATGAATAACAAGCCTAACGTGCAAGACTATCACTATTAAGATGCGATGGTCTCTCCCAAAATAATCACCATTATTTTCTATGCATGACTACCGTAAGTTATAGTGATAGTCTTGCATAACAGCAGGTAAGAGAATTACAATATTTTAAAACTATCATATTTGTTTTTATCTCAGTATTGGTTCACATATTAGTTACGATACTCTTGCATAAACAAAACCAGTCTATTATAAAAACAGTGACGTCAAAAAGCTAATTTCTTAAAATTAAGACTTACGATATTCTTGCACTAGAGGTACGATATATAGTATTTGTATTGAATTATTATATATGACAACGTTGCAATGCAATCCAGATGCATAAAATATATTACCATCTCTGTTCGCATGTGCATACGTATCTCCGCAACGTTTGTGACTGACTGATCGCTGGAATGGAAACCTGTTAATATACGAAGTTCTTGGCGCATACCCTTCTACTGTGTATCGATGGTTGCACCACAACGGTCCCTCTTTAGTCATGACATGACTTATGACGCAAAAGGCTAGGGCAGGCTGTCGCTGTCTTACGCGTGGACAGTCGAATCGGCTGCATTTATAACTGTCCATATAATATGGGTAAATAACAAAAAAAATATATACTACACTCCATTCATTCATATAAGCACATAAAAAATTGTTTAACTGAGCTCGCAGAGCAAACCTTTGTCGACAATCAGTCTTGCATAGTTCTCTAATAGGCGCACGGTACAATATAAATACACAACATTTATTTATAATACCGCGCACCTATGCTAGAATTCTTTATGTACTTATATTAGATGAATAGACTGACTATAGCTACAATTAAGTAATGTCATATTACTGTCTAATATGCATTTCATTGGACCTGGTTTTTACATATGACTGTCGTGATATCCGTGGTTTAATAATGACAAAATAGTTTATGCAACTAGGTAAACCATTGTCATTTTATTGAAGATCAAACATTTCAACAACATAGACGCTTTTTATCGCCGATGAGTTTAAAAAAATTGAAATATCGCAGCGGTAGGTGCTAACTCTTATTGAAATTGATGATTTTAGGCTTTAAAATGACCTTTCGATAAAAAATACGGAATTTTTAACATTTCTCATAAATATCACGCACGAGCTTAAGAAAGGCATTAAAATTAATCTTTTTTGCTCACTTTTTGCTATGATCTTAGTTGCATAATGACGCATAAACAACGCGATAATAAACTATTCTCTTGAGCGGAGTTTACATTAGATTGAACATAATCATTTGTAACTGTCATTTAAAGGATCTCAGTATATCTACATACGACAATTTAGTTGATATTAAGATGATAAATTACCCTTGATGTTCTAATCTTAAATTAGGAAAGCCAGCAAGGATATTATAAAAAATGGCTCGATTCAAGAAATAGAGTAGAAAGCAACTTTAAGTCTATATAATGATCACAAAATGTGTTTAAGATAACAACAAAGATATGACGAAAAGAAGATGCGACTAATGGTAGATAAAAGAAGTCGTAGGCAATTTGGGTTTTTAAATATGTTTGTAAATCGTCAGTTTTTCACATCCAAAAATAGCCGGCAGATCGTGAAATGGTTTGGGATAAAGCCTAAGTTCAACGTACTACCTTATTTGGAAATAACACCTTCTCAATTAATAACGGTCTTTTCCACTTAAAAAACCGATAAAAATTCTCATACAGAGTGTCTCATTTAAAACGAAACACCCTCGAATAACTGAAAAATTATTTCAAGAAAAAAATGCCGGTTGATTTTCATTTTAAAGGGGACTTATTTTGACATAAATGTGACGTGTCAGGCCGGTAAAGAATAGAAGCACTGCTGAAACATTCGTTGAATATCTCGAAAACGAAACGACCAATATGCAAAAACAAACCATAGTCGCTATCAGGAATAAATAAATATAGTTTAAAAAAAACTAAAAAACACGCTTTTAAAGCACATCAAACTAAAAAGTGAAAAATAATTATTAATATAAACTGAAAACAATAATGAACGAAAAATACTAGTATTATTGTGAAAAAAGCGTGGGTTGCTCGATATACGAAAAATATGGCACAAAGCGCCCCACGCTTTTTTCACCATAATACTAGTATTTTTCGTTCATTATTGTTTTCAGTTTATATTAATAATTATTTTTCACTTTTTAGTTTGATGTGCTTTAAAAGCGTATATTTTAGTTTTTTTTAACTATATTTATTTTTCACATTTTAGTTTGATGAGCTATGAAAACGAGTTTTGTAGTTCTTTTTAACTATATTTATATTGCTTATTGATGCTGATATTATAACATATTACGATCCAACAGATATTTCTGAAAAAAAAATTTTTTTTATTTCAGCCATGGGATTTGAACTCACGCCCGAGGAGTCCGTCGTTTCGCGTCGACTAAGACTTGCCCGCTCGGCCAACGACCGAACTGAGAATCACCGAATATACTTACAATATTAAGACTCTTGCTCTCACGCAGAGGATACGTGAGGAAAGGACTGGCGATCCTGATCAGGATAATGATATAAACTTATCAAAATATTGTATTGTTACCGGTTCTTCGTAAGTGTACAAAGTTTCAATTAAATCTGTCCGTTTAAAGTGGGTCAAAATCGAGTCCAAACAAACATACAGGTGCAGCTAATAGAAGCGTGTTAAAAACATTTCAAATGATGCATCACTTGATCCACTTGAAATTTTTTAAAGGGTCTTTCTACAAAAGAGGGGGAAGCCATGAAAGCTGAGGGTTCTATGTCAATAGAAGTCACCCTAAAAATGTAAGTCGACCTGTCTCGGCATTTTTTCATGAAATGATAGTTTCCTAAAAGCATGTATACTATTAAAATTGTTATTTCAGGAAACAATGATCTTTTTTCCATCTCAAGTCTGTAGTCTTGATAAATTTTAAAAGTGATGTAATAAAATTAATCTGAAATTTGGTACTTCTGGATTTTTTTTGTACACCCTTTGTTTTGGCCGCCCATGTGTCAATAAATACGGTATTTCTCTCCTCATTCCTAGATATTAATAATTATTTCTTAAAGTAGACGCCAGGTGGGTGTCGAAGTTATAAGTAAACGTTGAACAAAGACGAGAAGATGTTAAGCCAACTTCTCGAAAATTTTCACTAATATGATTGAATTTTATCAAATTGTACATGAACAATAACAATTTGTACCTACAGTTTGCGTACGATACGAATAATTGAATAATCGGTTATTTGCATATTTTTTAAATAATCGATTCATCGATGAAGCGATTAATAAGAAATAATCGATTATCGATTGTCAAATTATGAAATTTGATTATGAAATCGCCTACACACTGTCAAAAAACGATGTGGCTGGAAATATAAACAATAATAATATTATTACACATTCTTCAATTTATTAATTATAATTAAATAGGTTAATATTGAAATATGTTGTTTATTTATACTTTATTATAAAATATATATTTGTCATCACTAGACCGTGGCAAATATAATGCAGCTCATAGAACGTGTACATAAACAATAAACACTATATGCGCGTATGTATAAACTGATAAAAATATTGCCAACCGATTTAAGATTTGCGTCTTACATTATTGAGCATACAGATAAATATAAAGATCTAAAGTGTAATGTGAGTGAAGGTTGCATCTTAACCAGTTTCCAATTTAAATCTATACAAGTGTGTGAATTATTTTTCCTTATAACTTTATCAAATCTTAGACAAACAGGATACATTTTATATTTCGGTCCCTACGTAATACAATTTCAGTCAAAAGTAAATGATACACTGAATTATAACTATTTAGATCCTATGTCTTTAAAAATAATGTGTAAAAGTAAGTATTGTAAATTGTTAATTTATCATTATTCATTGAAATTTTGCTATAAAAAAGTTATATAATTATTATATTGTAGGTATTTTTAGTGATAATTAGAACATTATTTTTTGTTAATACATATTTTTACAGAAATAAACATCATATGTTTTGTCTTTCGTAACTCTTAATTTAAATTCATATTATTTTAAACTTCTAGTGTTTATTGATGATTAATTTAACAAACCTTTCATTTTATATAAAATCACGAAATTTTTTTTATAACATGTACCTAAATAGCATATCCCACTGGAATAAATCTCTCTGATTACAGAAATGACAAGCAAGAAGTCGTAACACGTAACATTTGCTTGTTACATTAATAAAACATTATGGACAGGAATAGCATTATGGTTAATTTTACTAATCTATTTATTGCTATATAGCGATAATGTATATGACATATATTAGGTGTACATATTTTTACAATGAAACACACCACATAAATTAGACAACCTTCAAACCAAAGCCGAAGCTGTTCTATTGTCCTAATATCTTGATGAAATCCTTGCTCGTCGCTTACTGCACCCAAATTTTCAGGAGAAAAATTTAAATAAGAATGCAGAAAGTAAATAATAAGAATCTAAAAAGTTCGCTTACTAGTTGCTTGTAGTTCTCATCCTTCTTGTTCCCTAAAAATCTCCTGACTACGCTTACAAATAAGTTCCAAGCTCTGAGTTCCTGTCTGTTGAGTGTTCCTTTAATATCTGCATCGTCAAGAAATTTTCTAATTTGAGGACCATAAAAAATGTATTAAGTAAAAAGTCGTAACACGTAACAATTTAAGTTTGGCGCCACTTAATTAGGGAAAAAGTTCTCTTAAGTATTTAAATCCTTCACCCTCTTTATTAATAGCCTTCACAAAATTTTTCATTAGCCCAAGTTTAATATGAAAAGGTGGCAAAAGAACATTAGGGTTTACAAGGGGCACATATTTAACATTACTAGTTCCTTCTTTTCCGGCCAAATTATTTTTACATAATGTTCATTTACACTACAAGACTGTCCCACAAACAAAGAAAACAGCAATATTTTGTAAAGCCGCTTTGAATCCCTACTAAAATGGCTATTGCTTTGAAATTCCCACATATTTGCCAATTGTATTTGTTGTAATTAATTTTTACCCTCTTTCATTGTTACTGAATGGGCAATCGGAATAGATGGTTTTAAATTTCCATTATGTAGCAATACAGCTTTTAAACTGTATTTGGAGGAACCTATGAATAAGCGCCACTCAGAAGGGGAATTCTCGATATTAAGTTCTTGCCTTAAACAATCAATATCAATACACGTGCATAGTGAATTGTCCATATTATGAAATGCGGAAAATGTTGCATTTCTTTTTCTAAAACTCGTAATCTTTGTTTCTTTAGCCAGTAAGTTCAACTCCTTAAATCGGGAATCAAGAAGTTCTGCTTGTTGTTTTGACAACCCTAAGTCGTACCAAATCATCCAATTCATTTTGAGCAATCAAGTGAGGGTCACTAAAACTTTCTGGAATATACAAAGTGTCGACACACTGGTCTGGTCTATCTGAAGAGTCATTACTATTTCCATTAACTCTCAAAACAATATTTTGCCAATCTAAAGGCGCAGTTTGCACTGATAAGTCTGATGTAATGTGAGGAAGAGGTCTTAGGGTTGATGGCAAATTCGGCAAATTACATTTTTTGCTTTTCTTTTTTAGAATATCTGTCAGTTCTTGTTTCACAAAAATAGCAATCATCGAAATGATTGGTGGGTTGTCGCCATACCATTGGAACTGTAGAAGGCATGCTTTTATTTTTACCTTTCATCCAATGCACTAGTGACACGCTGCGACTTACACAACAAACGTGGGTTTCTTGATTTCCGACTAACACTTCAAAATATAGAAAATATGATTTTTTCACATTTTCGGACAATGGCTTCGCTTGTGACTTCACAAGGAATTCTCCACAAATATAACAAAATTTTGTGAGGTTTTGCAACTTCGGCGCGTTTGACTGGACATTTTTGTCGTAACAGAGTTATATAGACAACGAAAACACTTTCTAACGGACACAATTGGGCACTTAGAAGGTCAAAACAAGATTGATACTGAAAATATCCCACATTACTTTAACTTGCTTTTCTAAACTTGCAGACCCATCATAAAATTTATTACCTGGCAATATAATAGGGTCTATTGTGTTCACACAAAAAATAGTACATATTAGGAGTTTTTGGATATTTTTTCAGTTAATAGGGAGGTATTAACAATATAAAAACAATAGTGTGAATTATGTTACAAAAATTGTGTCTGCCAGTAATATTAAGTACACCAAAAAAAAGTAACATTATAGAATCATGTATTATAATAATCAATAAGTATACCCACTATTAATGCATGGCAACAAAGATGATTATCTGAAAGTATTTATAGAATTAATTTTAGTAAAAAACATCTTTTTTGAAAACAACCCAGAACTGAAAATTTTTTAAGTAATAGATATAAATGTAGTTGTGTCGAGTAGAAATTACTATTGATAAAAGTAGTTGACAAAACGACAACATGCGTGCACTTATAACTATGCTCAAATGTTATTTCATTTCGTTATTGTACCCTATAATTAGGCAATGTGTATGCACCGTTCAATAGTTGGTTGTAGAGTCCGTTAAGTAAGAGTCTGGCTATACCAATGAAGTAGAGGGGAAGACTGGAAAGCCGATGCCGTTACATAAGACTGAAACCCTCTGTTAGAGAAGTGCAGATGCTGCGGGGTGGGTTGCTGCCTTGTCTAACACATTATAACTCATATATATAGAGACCGCCACATACGAAAATGCGATTGTGTTTGGTAAAATAAATAATCCATAGACACAACAATATTTAACCATTATTGCAATAATATTAGAAATAAAACACTTTTATTCACGACGCGCAACTTTTCCAACAACTATTTCGTGTGTGTGTGACAAAGAGATCTATCCACCCTACAGCATTCGCACTGCTCTAACACCTGTTGCACTTTAAAAATATATCTATTACTGCGTAAGCTTTCCAGTCATCCCCTCTACTTCATTGGGCTATACAGCATGAGGCGGCCATGTTTTCCCATTTGTGCAATGGTAAAGCAGTCCAAGAAAATGAGGTGAGAAACTGACAATTAATTAGTAGTGATTGAAAATATGTTGTGGTTGTTTAGAATTAAAAACTGAGTATAATGTTCCAAAGTTTCCGATTCGACCGACCGGACAAGTATACAAAAAAAATTAATAAACATTTTTAAAAAAGTGCGTTAGGACTCATCCAAAAATGCTGAGAGAACCATAATAGATTTGTCAAAATTTCATAAGATCAAAGTTGTAGAGGACAAAATTTTCCAAAAAAAGTCTACGACGGTATATATTTATCTTTTATAGTTTAGCCGTACTCAAAGTTGTGTAAACAAAACCCGCGGCGCGCGAGATTAGCTATATTGACGCTCTTAGTTGTTTAATTCATTATGTTCATTTTGTAACTATTGCAACGAGTCCAAAAATTGCATGGATATTCTACGCATTGTGGGAGTTTTCCGCATTGAAAAAAAAAAAAACTGAACAAAAATTTCAATTTTGACGGCTACGCGAAAAACAAAAAACCTCAATTTCATCGGTACATCATCAGAATTAAATTTGAATTTTACATAGTTTTATTGTAACAGGTGTTCAAACAAATTTCCATTTTCTTAGATACACAGTCTCGCTCGACGTTCTAAAGTCTGAGAAGCCCGTAAAGTCTTGAATGTATTTCTTCTTAATTCATTTCCGGCCTGATTTATTCTTTGAAGTAGTTCTTTTTGTGTACTTACTTCAGTGGCGTAAACCAAATCCTTCATATAACCCTAAAAGTAAGAATCTAATGGGTTTAGATCCGGTGAACGAGGGGGCCAAGCTATAGGACCACCTCGACCTATCCACCTGCCTGGAAAATTTTGATGTAACCAAGTTCGACCATTGTGCCCAAAATGGACAGGCGCGTCGTCATGTTGAAAATGCATATTTTGTCGAACCTCGTGTCGAACATTCAACGGTAATAAATCGATAAGGTCGGTTTGGAGGAAGTTTAAATACTCTTCTGCATTAAGACGATTGAGGAATTCTATTGGGACAATTACTAGATCCCCAATGATTTCTGCCCATAAATTCACCGAAAATCTACCTTGGAAATTTGTGCGCCGAACAACTCGTGGATTTTCATCCGACCAATAATGCATATTGTGCATATTAAAAGCTCCGTTTTTAGTGAACATTGCCTCATCAGTCCATAATATGCTAGGAAGAATATTTCTGTTCGCTAATATCCATTGACAAAACTGGAGTCGTGGTAAAAAATCTGCCTCCGTTAAATGTTGCACGCGTCTAAAATGGTATGGGTGTATTCCTTGCATTACCGTCATTCTTCCTATCTGAAACTATTAATTAAGATAAATAATTATCTAGGTAACGTAGGTCGGTTAATCCCATATGAGAGTGAAGTAAATTTACTTGTTCACGAAACCGGTCATACCAATAAAGGAATTTTATGAGAATTTTTCTGTTTGTCTTATCATGAATTATCTAGGTATTTACATTTTTTATTAACTACTGAGCGAGGTATGTTGAACATTTCTGAAACTCTTCGAATTCTTATTTGTGGGTCATTTTCTAAATGATGCAAAATTATATCCATACGATGATTTCCTTGTGGCCTTCCTGCGCCTCGAGACCATTTAAAATCCCCATGGTCTGCCAAGTTCCGGTGAAGAACTGCACATTATCGACGCCCAGGTACTGTACGATTGGGAAATCTTCGTCGGTATTCCCTTACTGCGGCTAATGCACTACCATTGTAACAACCGTACACAAAATGCATATCAGTCATTTCCCTATCTGTAAATCTTTTTAAATCGACTTAATGAAATTCGTGATTAAAGGCTCACAAATGAAATAACTGATAGAAAAGGGGACAAAACGTTTTTTTTCCGATACGCGTTCTTAGGATTTTATATCATACAACTGTTTATACAAATGTATTCACCTTGTTGACAGCTGTAACATTAAATTACATCATAGCGGCATGAAGCATTCTTTTTTATTCTTGGCCTACTATTAATAAAAAATTAGTTTAGATTCTCAATACCTATCTCATACCATGTTATAAAATTTTCAAGCCGATATTATTCAAAAACGGTGCATTTCATCGATGTTCATCAAGAGTACCATTTTTAGGTATAAAACTCTAAAATTTCATACTCTACTGTCAAAAATAGAAAAAAGTTACATACAAAAAAAGTTGGAGTTATATTAACCCCATAACCCCCAGTGTGGGACAGCCCTGGATAAAATTTTCGAATTATTTCAATTTCGTCTTATTACACATAAGAAGTGTAGCGGCTTTATAAATTTTCAATATTTGACATTGAGTGGTGTTGGAGATATTCGTTAAAAACCTTTCTCAGGGGATCACCTTTAAGGGCCTGTAGCTCCCTTAGGAAGCATTTTTCGACCAATGTTTATATGATATTTTCCCCTATTTCTGGCCGTAGAAGCAGCTGGTAAAATATTGCACACTAAATGGATGTCTAGTGGATATCCATCACATGTCCATGGACATACGGACATGAAATGGTCACCCTGTGGATATTCTGTGCTATATGGGCTTGTAGATGGTATTAAGAGTATAAATGTATTGTGGGAAATATTCTTGTAACTGAAGTTGTTCAAATAGTATATGTTAATAAATATAGTTTAAAAAAACTAAAAAACACGCTTTTAAAGCACATCAAACTAAAAAAGTGAAAAATAATTATTAATATAAACTGAAAATAATAATGAACGAAAAATACTAGTATTATTGTGAAAAAAGCGTGGGGTGCTTTGTGCAATATTTTTCGTATATCGAGCACCCCACGCTTTTTTCACAATAATACTAGTATTTTTCGTTCATTATTATTTTCAGTTTATATTAATAATTATTTTTCACTTTTTTAGTTTGATGTGCTTTAAAAGCGTGTTTTTTAGTTTTTTTAAACTATATTTATTTTTAACTTTTTAGTTTGATGTGCTATGAAAGCGTGTTTTTTAGTTGTTTTAAACTATATTTATATTGCTTATTGATGCTGATATTATAACATATTACGATCCAACAGATATTTCTGAAAAAAAAAAAAAAAATTTTATTTCAGCCGTGAGGTTCGAACTCACGCCGGATGAGTCTGTCGTTTCGCGTCGAGTGCCTTAACCCACTCGACCACCGGGCTAATTAACAATTATGGAAACTACTGACATATTCAGCCTTTGCTTTCACGCAGGGATACGTGAGGAAAGGATTGGCGATCCTGAACAGGATAATGATATAAACTTATCAAATTATTGTATTGTTACCGGTTCTTAATAAGTGTACAAAGTTTCAATTAAATCTGTTCGTTTAAAGTGGGTTAAAATCGAGTCCAAAGAGTCGGTTACAAACAAACATACAAACAAACAAGCAAACATACAAGTGAAGCTAATATAAAAGCGTGTTAAAAAGAACGACATTAAAAGTATAAGCATACCTACTTTATTACTGTTTAAAATCTTTGATTGACATAGTATAAGTTAATATATATTATTTTGAATTAATGTGTATTTAGCATCAAATAATATATGTAAACTTAACTTATTGAGGGTAGCATTAAAATTACTGGTATTAATAGTACAAGTGCACATATACCATGGTCTTCAAGTATTATAGTGTGATTTTAATAATATATGTATGCTTATATTATTTGTACCAACTAGTCCCGACAAATTATACTCTTGTGATAGAAGAATGTTGTCTATTTAGGATAATATAAGTGTACTTGTACGTACTGTTCACACTGTTTGGGTTAAACAGCAGAGTCTGTGAATACCTAACCTAAATTTACAATTGTATATCAGCAACTAAAGGTATTTTTAGCTGGCTTACAGTTTGAAATGTTTTAAACCATTCATTTTTCAGCGTCGAAAGAGTGACGTCACGTACGATTATTTTTCAAACAGTTTCGTTGTGTTTTGAACTGTTCTTCAGAGATTGGTTTGAAAATAGCTTTGATAGTGGGGAAGAAATATCAGTGTATTGACGCATGTTTGGCGTTAACATCATCAGTGTATGCCAAACACAATATTTACTTTCTCTATTTTTCTTTCTTAATATTTATTTACAATTCATTTAAGACTTGACAGTAGTAGTGTTTGGACTAATCAGTTTTTAAAAACTACTCATTTTAGCGATACGGTAAACTACTGACGTCACTACTGAAAGCGGTTTGAAACAGTCGTTGAAAAATAGCCTCAAGTTACGTTCTCACGACTTCTTGCTTTCTGCGTCTTGCGTCGCCTGTTTTTGCAGACAATGCAAGATGCAGGAAGCAAAAAGTTGCATGTTAGAAAAATTGCTAGTAGGTGTATTATAATTAATTGTGAAATAAGGGTATTTCAATAAGAGCGCAATAATTCAAGGTTCAATAAAACATGGTTTTCTGTAACAAAGTATTGAGTTATAATGTAGACATTTGGGAGTTATGTATGGGACAACACATCTGGTAAATGGCCGCCACGGCTTTGCTGGCACATGCGTACTCTTTTGGCGAAATGTTGAATAACGGTGCTGCATACATGTGGCGGTATTTCGTTGATATATCGTCTAATTTCGGCCTTCAATGCTTCAGTAGTCGCGGGCTTGTTGGCATAAACCTGTGACTTCAGATAACCCTACAGCCAAAAGTCCAAAGATTTTAAATCGCAAGAGCGTGGCGGCCAATTCTGGTCACCAAACTGAGAGATGTCACGATCAGGAAAAGACTCGTGCAAGACCGTCAATGTTTCACGGACGGTATGGCAAGTGGCACCATCCTGTTGAAATCACATGCCGTCGAGAGCATTATCTTCCAATTGAGGCACAAAAAAACTGAGTTTCATAGCACGATAAGGTTAGCCATTCACCGTTACTGCATTACTTGCCTTGTCTTCGAAGAAAAACGGCTCAATGATTCTCCAGACCATAATGCACACCAAACACTGACACGATTTGGATGCATTGTTTTCTCATGAATCATTCGTGGATTTTCTGAGCCCTAAATCCGGCAGTTTTGCCTATTAACGAAGCCATCGAGATGAAAATTGGCCTCATCACTGAAAATGATTTTGTCCGCAAAATCGGCATTCACTTCTTGTTGTTCAAGGAGCCAAATGGTGAATTCTCTTCGCTGTGCATGGTCTGTTGGCAGAAGTTGTTGAGTCAATTGGACTGTGTAGGCTAGGAGATGAAAATGTTTAGTGAGAATACGCTGAAGAGTGGCTGTTGTAACGTCCAATTCTTGTGCACGATGACGAATCGACGTCCCTGGACTCTCGGTCACGCTCTCGCGAGCTGCCGTGATGTTTTTTTTTGAACGACCTCTACGAGCTCGTGTCGTGTGTTTCGCATCTCTAACCTAACCAGTACTTTCAAATTTTTTGATTATTCTTTTCATAGTAGATGAATGAGGAACATTATTTCGACCGAAAATGGATGCACTTTACGAATCGTGGCAATCAATAATAATAATAATAACGTTTATTCATATAGACCCTAATAACAGTTACATATTATACGGTAATAGTACACAAAATAAACGTAAAGGAAACTCACGAAGTACTCACCAGTCATAGACTGTGAGTGCTAGTTTGTGAGATACAACGGATATGCTAAAAAAATTACAACTGAACAATACATAACATGCTCATAATGTGTATATACATGTATACACACACTTACACATAAAGACTTTAAACAAAATAAAATTGAATGCAATTATCTGGAGTAAGTATATATACATACATACATACATATATATATACATATATATACTTTTTTTTTTTTTAAGGTTTTCAACAGGACAAGCAGAAATATAGAAGAATATATTAGGATATATTGGTAAGATGACTATGTATAATAATATGTTTTGTCTATAATAGAATGAATTTTATTTCTAGGTGTTTCAAACATCCACCTTTTAATACTTTTTTTAAAGGAGTATAAATTTCTTATATTTCTAATATTATGAGGTAATGCTGCATACATTTTGGAGCAAAGGTAGGTGAAGCATCTCTGACCAACTGTTTTAGTACATTTTATGTTTTTAGGGATTTCTGAAATTTTTGACCGAGTAGTATACTGATAATCAGAGAAGTTAAGGATTCTTTTATTTTTAAATACTTCAGTGCACATGATGAGCCCAAACAACTGACGTACATCTAACACTCCAGCTTCTTTAAACAATAAATCAGATGGGTACGTATATTTTCTTTTCAAGATTATTTTTAAACACCATTTTTGTATTATATTTAGGGAGTGTAAATGGTTGTTGTTAACTCCACCCCACGCTAAAATTGCATAGTTTATCTGACTTTGAATTAGAGAGAAATATATTGTTTTAAGGTCTCGAAGATCTAAAAAGTCAGTTAGATATTTTAATTTTGATATAATTCCCCTGATTTTTTTTACAATTAAATTTATTTGTTTGTCCCATCTTAAATGAGAATCTATAATGACTCCTAAGTATTTCACATTTTCACTTTCGTTCAGAGCTATAGAATTATTCTCTATTTGCACTGATATGGATTTATATCGAGGTAAACCCACTTTATATGAACTGAATGCCATATACTTCGTTTCATCAGAGTTTAACGGTAAAATGTTATTATTAAACCATGCCATAATTTTTGGAAAGTCATTTTGTATATCAGCCCGTAAAGAATCCCAAGATTTACCTTTGTATAAAATAACCGTATCGTCAGCAAAACTTGTTATTTTCCCTAGACTGTTCAAGCTTAGTAGGTCATTGATATACAAAGAGAATAATAAAGGGCCAAGTACAGTTCCCTGTGGGACACCATACGTGGCTGTTTTATGATTACTATATATATTATGGATTGAGACGTAATTTGTTTTGTTCTCTAAATAACTCTTCAGAAGTTTAACAGTTTTCTCCCTGATACCAACAGCATAAAGTTTTTGTAGCAGTTTAGAGTGACACACAGTATCAAATGCCTTAGCAAGATCTATGAAGATTGCTAAGGCAGGTTCGCTGTTATCTAGCGATTCATATATTTTGGAGGTTAAGTCACAAATTGCATCCTGAGTAGACCTATTTTCCCTAAATCCATACTGTTTATCTGATATTATGATATACCTGTTTATAAAGCTCATTAGTCTCTTTTTTATTATTTTTTTCGAAAATTTTTGCAAAGTTGGATATGAGGGTAATAGGTCTATAGTTACTTACAACATCCTTTGCTCCATTTTTATAAAGTGGTTTAATAATTCCTGCTTTAAATACCGATGGTACCGTTCCTTGATCAATTATCATATTAATTAGATAAGTGAATGGTTTTACTAATTCTTTTTATTGTTTCAGATTTTATACCGTCTATACCAGGGAGTTTGTTATTCTTCAGTTCCTTAATAGCCTGATTAACTTCTAGAGCCGTTATATCACTAAGATATATGGAATTTACATTACATGGTAATTGTAGGGGTGTAGCTTCATACATCTGTTCAATTTTTTCTGCAAGATTTTTTCCTACATTTGAGTAATGTTCACTAAACTCATTTGCAATGTGGAAGGGATCATTTATTATAATATCGTCTTTTTTGATGGACGTAATAATTTCATAGTTTTTATTTTCATTGCAGATATCTTTGACAGTTTTCCACATTTGACTAGAACTTGCTTGACTTTCATAGATTCTTTCTTTAGTGTGCATTATTTTAGATTTTTTTAATAATTGTTGTAGTTTATTCTTGTAGTTCTTATAGTTTTGTGATAGTTGAGCATTATTTTGATTTTTTTTAAGATTTTTATACATATCATTTTTTTTGTTTACCGAAATTAAAATAGCTTTCGTGATCCAAGGTTTTTTTATTTTATTTTTATTGGTTTTTAGCTTAATAGTACTTGTGTTCTTTTTTATATAGAAATTTATTTTATCAATAAAACATGTAGCAATATTATCTAGCGTTTTTCTGGAGTTGTACACAAAATCCCACTTTTCATTTTCTAGGTCACATTCTAAGTTTTTATATTTAATATACGATTTACAATAATTTAGTAGATTGCTGTTTTTTTCCACTTCTCCATTTATACAGATCGCAATGGGAAAATGATCCGTTATTTGGTATTCATATATTATCGCTTTATTTTTTTTATGTAATTCATATTCAGTTTTTAAAAAGATATGATCTATACAACTGCTGATTGCACCGTCTATACGAGTAGGTTTATTTATATAAGACAAATATCCATACTCATGTAGAATATTTAAATAATCTGTTGAATATTTATCTTCATTAAGGATATTTATGTTAACATCACCTACAAACAAATAATAATCAAAATGGTTTTTATGAATGATGTTAAAGTATTTTTTTAAGACAATAGTTAAATTCCCGTATGTCTATTGATGGTGATTTGTATATCGCGGTAATTAAATATTTTTTTCTATTTAGAGTAAAATCAATTTTCAAAATTTTATTATTTATTTCCGTTAAAGTATATGATTCATAATTAATATTTATATCTTTTCTAATATAAGCTATAACGCCGTCGTTTTTATTGACTGAGCCTTCATTGTAACATATTGTATATCCCTCCAAATTAAATAAAGTAATATTATCAATCTTCCATGTTTCCGATGGTATTATGATATCATAACTTATATGTATATTATTCAAGAATCCTAATAGTTCGTCATGATTTTTTGCAATGCTGCGAATGTTGCTATGAAATATATTAAAATATTCATGCTCGCCTGCCAAAACCTTATCATCAAAATTTTTGACCACAGTTGTTTCGATTTCTTGGTATGTATAGTCGCGGATAAATGCATCCATAACTATTTTTGCAGTGAAGATTTGTAATGATGTTCCAAAAATGAGCAGTAAAAGTACATAAGTACATAATCAAACTTTCGCCAATTTGATAATAATGTTTTAACAATCAGGATGCGTTGTTCTATCGTGTAATGCTCCACGTTTACTAACTCCCATCTGTCTCCTATTGACCTGGCATGTCATAATCTTGTGACATTATGACAGCCAAACTGGCGCGTTATTCAAATCTTGCGCTCTTATGGATACACCTTTTACATAATGGAATGCTGCTGTTGCATTTGCTGCTAGCAAGTGAAATGATATTTTATTTGTATTGCAAAAATCTACAACTTATAAATATTTGTTGAATAATTAGTAACAGTATATGTTTGAGTGTAATATATTTTTCTCTATAACAATAGTGTGTGCTATTTTTTTCTTAAAAATAAATTTATATTGTAACAAATTTGGTGTTATTACTTTGGATATGTATTTAAAGTATGTTGCATTAATAATTTATTTTCAATGTTTTGTTTAAATGGTTGCTTCCATAAATGAACTTAAATGCTTCCTACTGAAAAGTACTAAATTTTGACTTATACTCTTTTGGCCACCCATCAGAGATATTATTTGTTTAATCAGATAAATAATTGCCTCTTTTTATATTTGTGTTGTTTTGTACCTCCTCCTTTGCCAATTTCGCACTGGCTGGCGCCCCCTGTTTATTTATTCAATAAAAATAAAAAAATCCACGACCTAAGCTCACGACTAATAAAGCTGCTGATCGCATTATGTAAGCTAAGAAAACGCTTCATTATGATTTATAATTTATACCTGACAAGAGAAAGGATATAAAAAATGCAGCCGATCTTTGCAAAGATAAACTAATTTTGGGTCCCAAAGCTACTTGCAAAGGAGAACGGTTGACTTAAGATACGCCACTGCATAGAGGGATGAATAAAAATACAATAGAAAATTTATACTTTTATTAATTTAAAGACTTTGATACTGTACATTTTAGATTGAGGGATAAGATAGGTCAATAGATATTTACAGTGCATCTAGCAAACTTTTGAAAAAATATGTAGAATAGGTCACGTATTAAAAAAGTAATAAGTCGAACATTTTTGAGCAAATGAAACACACTGAAAACTTTATACATAAATGTTGTTCTTATATTAGAAATAAACTGATATGACCAAAGCAAATCGTCTGCCACTCGCACAGACCATATAATTGCGCCTTTATCCACAATATAAAAAATACTAATAAATATAAAATAACTACATTTGCATCCAATTAATGTCTATAGCGTCAGTCGAAGTGGAAGCCCGAAGGATAACATGCATTACATTCAAGGGACTCGAAGCATTATTAAATTTAAACATAAGAACCGTTCTGTTCATTATACTCAATTTAAATCGTTTACGTTGTGTTAAGGCACTGTTTAATTTTACATATAATTCATTATAATTGTTTTTAACCCTGTGTTCAGACACGCACACATTCACTAGGTAAGTTTCGAAAATTGGTCCACGTTAAGTCACAACCAGTGCAATAAGCACTGATTTAAGCCACTCTCACACTTCAGTCCCGTCCTCGCCCTCGTCCTCGAACAACGTACCAGTAGATATCCTCTTCTTGGGCTTGGGAGGAGGAGTTGGTGGAATTTTGCTTAGTTTAGTTTTATGATTGGGAGATGGCAAGGATACTGTGGAGTTTCTCTTTTCCGGACTCCTTAAGGCCTCGGCGTTGGCTTTAGCCCACAGAGTCCTTGATGGAGTAAGTTTATTAGAGTTCATATTTCTGGGAAGAGTTTGGCTGGAAATTGGCTGGTTGGGAGGGGACTCATTTTCTTCGATAGGATCACAGTTAGTTGGGCTCATGGGAAACATTCTATTCGAACGTGGGGTACTGGCAGGTTCAGATCCGATTTTGTTCAAGGACAACTGACTCGCCCCTCCATCTGCAGTCGTGCGAAGGCCGAGATTGTCGTATAATGGTTCAGCTGTTAAATCCGAAACGTTTGGAGGTTCAGAACTCCAGCTTTGTTGCCTGGGTCTTCTTGGTATTGTGACGTACCCTTGCCTAGGAATCCTTGGAGGAGGACCAACAAAAGGAGAATGCGATCTCGAGTACGGTAACGTACGGTAGAGGTTTAACTGGTCATAAATGGGACTGTGAAGTGGTGATTGTGGGCCATGATGAGGTGGTAACCGTGTCGTATCGGCTACGGTTGATGCCGAACTAGCTGCTGGAGAAACCTGGGCTGCTCTTGGTGGGAACGGTAAGAGGTCCGGTGGGTAATGGTTATTCAAACGGTAATCAGAGGTGTCCAAGAGTATTTGAGATTTGCGGAGTAATGGTGGGTCGTAGTCCAGAGAACGCGATTCTTCATCACCATCTGTAAAAACATAAATTTTTATTACATATACGAGTATAATAGAACAAAAACGAATAATTTATTCAACTACCATTTAAATAAAACATTCGATAGTTTGTTTTTATTCATAATATTAGACAAAATATCAAAAGCAATGCTCAAAAAAATGTTTATTTGTATATATAAAATCATCTAAATTGCCGGTGATTTGGCAAATTTGTAAAATTTTTGGATTTCGATTTAAATACGTTAAATATGATATAACTAGTTACTACACATGCGTATGTAAACTCGCCTATGTGTACAAAATTTCTAAAACATAAAATGCAGTAATGAGTAATGACTAAAGTTCCTATCTGAATGGCTCATGGGAAGAAGATTTTACATGTACGTTTCTTGCCCGTCTTGAAAAATTATAAACTTTTGAGATAGGAGAATTTGCCAGATTAGCGGTGAAATCATGTTTTATAGAATTGGCAAACTTAAAGGTAAGCACAGTTTTTTCATAAGCACAAATTATTATTTTTTAATTATTAACCTTAATAGATAGCTCGCTGATACTTTTCACATATTTTTTAATTTAGAATTTAGAGATTCAACCATGAAATGATATAATTTCATGGTTGAATCTCTAAATTCTAAATTAAAAAATATGTGAAAAGTATTAGCGACCTATCTTTTAAGGTTAATAATTAAAAAAATAATAATTTAAAAGATACTGAATCTGTCAATACATATTTCATATGGGAGCTCGAGCATCTAGCAGAGCTGTGCTAAGTACAAGAAAAAAAGTATTTAAGTACAAATACAATTACTTTATGGAAAATGTATTTAAGTACAAATACAATTACTTTCAATTTGAAAAAGTACTTAAATACAAGTACAATTACTTTCCGAAAAATGTATTTAAATACAAATACAATTAGTAAATACATTTCAATCTAATATAGGTAATTTCCTAAACCTTTCTCTAAAAATGAGGGAAATTGTAAACTGTATAAACAACTAATGAATTTAATAATTTTTTTATTTGAAAAATAAAAAAGTCACAATACTGTATTGTACTAATAATCTCAAGTATATGTTACATTTTTATAGTCACACAAATATAACAATAATGTTAATTTTTTTGTCGCAATATTTTGTTTAATGGCAGGATTATTTTCAATAAACCTACTGATGTTAAAATGAATGAAATATATCTAATAATCTAATAATTTCTATGAAAAACAAATGTAAAATCTTTTGTTCGTTTATAATTTTTTTTTTCGTTTTATGTTTCTTTTGTTCGTAAAATTGCTTTTATTAAAAAAATATATTGTTGTTTTCAGACATTATTATTTAAACCCATATATTTTAAAAATTATTTGAAAAATATAAAAAAAATTAAATATTTTTGAAATTGGTAAAATAAATTCTTTAAATATTTAAAAATATATAATATTCCATAAGAGATAACACACTTGTTTTTGACCTACCCTGTATAGAAAGATGAAAATGCACTTTTCGTAGAAAAATTGAAAATTTCGGAAAAATATTCGTGGGATATTTTTAATTTTTTTTAAATGTCAAAAATAATTAAAATAAATGGGGCAGACTTTTACGTGTGTCAAAATTGAGTCTGAGTTAGAAACCAAATATCTATTCAAATGTGTGGATAAAAACATATCCCTGAAAGACGACAACATTACATATAGACATATGGTAAATAATTTGTTTATATATGAGAAATACAAATATGTTTCAATTAAAAATTCTATTCTGTGTTTCAAATTTCACACTAATGAATAACTCTGAAACAATACTAAATTGTTGAAAATTTAAAAGGAATTGTTTAGAAATATTATTTTTATACTAAAAAGCAAACGTAGAACTAGAACCTCTGATTGGCTATAATAAAATATGAAAGAAATGAAAACTATTTAATAATAATAATAATAATAATAATAACACCACATGAAATTACAACCCTCTTTATCCCTGAAGGCCTGGAATGACCTTGTGTGGGAGAGGGCTACACACTGAGAGACAATGGACACACAACCAATATCCGAGTATACTACGATTAATCTCTCACAGAAAAATCCCAGTTCCTCGACCGGGAATCGAACCCGGGGCCCCGAAGTTTCGAGGCAAGTACGTTACCTCTAGACCACGGAGCCAAAATACAAAATATTATTTCTTTACTTGTTAACAAAAATCTTAATGACAGAAGCAATATTTGTATAGCACGATACTATAGGACGTAAAACTCTGAGAGGAGAATAACAGCAGCACCCTTTCCTGTTGAGACCTAAATTCAACTGAGATAAATAACAGAACTTGTTCAGATTTTAAGATTTTTCCTTTCTAAGGTACTCGTATTTATTTGAAAGTAACTGTACTTATAAAAGTACTTGTATTTATCTAAAATTAATTGTATTTATGGAAAAGTAATTGTAATTGTGAAAAATTATTAAGATAAATATAAGTACACGTACATTATACTAATTGTACTTAAGTATAATTACAATTACTTGGAAAACTTAAATGTATTTAAGTACAATTACAAGTACAACAAAAAAGTATTTAAATACTTTGTATAAGTATATTTCATAAGTACAGGTACAGCTCTGGCATCTAGTCGATAAATGTATATTCGATCTTCCATATCTTTTTCAATTATTGGGGAAGTTGCTGAGAAAGTAAAACAAAAGTTCGGAACCGTTTAAAAATACCGAATTTCTTACGATACCGCATAATAATATGCAATACCCTAAAAAATCTAGGGTATTCAAACGAGAATGAAATATAATTTTATACACAAGATATACATGTGGCATCTGAAAAAATTCATACATTTTAGGTGTGCGCTAGTTACATTACATCTGTAGAAGTTGAATGATATTTTTCAAATAAATGGGTTTTTTATAAAAAAAGCGCCAAAATTTGTGTCCGGGACATTTACAACAAATGTTAGTATTGTTTTTTATTTCTGTCATTGGTAATTAAAAATACACGTGTTTGTATTAGTGGTACATCCACAAATACTTCCCACCCTTTTCAAGACATTGTTCATAATCAATTAATCATAACTTAACTTGGAACTTATCAAATAAAACTACAAAGACATTATGTAATAACATAATGTGAAAACTTGTGACACAGCACCTAGAGCAAACCCTGGTTTTGAGGTAACGAATACCTGAAATCCGCTCCCTATTAGTGTTACTCTTCTTTAACACACTGTATCTCGAAAACTAAGAAGCTATTGTGGATCTATGTTTATAGGATTACTTCATTTTATTTTGAAGCGGGCAATTCATTCTTAAACGGGAGTCTATGTTTTTCAAACACCCTATATATTAGATTAAGAGTAAGCAGTTTATTGCAATTAATTGTGGTCTGGTTCTATTATTTCCAGTAGAACACTGCAAATGTTTAGCGAGCTATTTGTAAGTACGTAAGTTAGTATGTAATAAAATCTGGATACAAATGGAATACAAAACATTCGTATTGTTTTTAGACAATAACCAACAAGTAGAATAATGGTTTCTTTAATTTTAAATATTATATCCATTATATCCAAAAAGGGAATATAATGACTAAGATTCGTTTCGATTGTTAAAATCTCGCAAATGCAATAGAATAATTATTATTCTCCATCTATTAGGGTGTATTGTATCAGCAAGAAACTGCTTTTTCTTCCCATATAGTTTTAAAAACAATAGAATGCACATTTCTTGGATAATTATCCACTAATTCAGATTCTCAGCACTAGCTAGATTGATTTTTCGATGTAAAAATGTTTACTGTGTAATGGATCAATTTATAATAAATAGATGTATCAATTTTCTTACATATTATGTGTGCTCATATTTAGGTCTAATATAAATTATTTATAAGTATGAATCAAGTAATAGAGGTTCATTTATTTGAGTGTTCTATTCTGCGACCTACAACGGATTAGGCTATTTCTTCGTCATTTGTCAGTGTATAGGTATTAGTAGAGGGACAAGAAAATTATAGGCGGTGGAATAATAATAAATTTTCATAGAAAGGTTTTTTCAATACTTCAATAAGGTAAATAATAAATAAAAAAAGTTCATGTAAAAATGACCAGTGATTTTACTTAGCGACAGACAAATAAATATTAACTATGATTATTATTATGATATTCAACTATAGTTTTGACAAGGAAGTCATAATTTATTCTAGCGAAATTGAATTTTTTTTGGCTGCAGTGAGTTGTGATATATTGATTACCTAATCAATCGTGCCTGACGAATATTTTATTATGTATCTACTGATATTTGTATTAACAAATGTATGACTTAGGGAAGGATATTAGACCCCTTTTTATTCACCCTTTTTTATGGGATTTAAAATAATTTGTCTCATGATTAATATCTTGCTGGCACTACTTTATATCATATCTATTGCCATTGCTTTTCAACAAGACTTACATGGCTCCTTTAAATGTTAAAACAGCATTAATGTGTGTCGATTTAAACATGTGTAATAGAGCTCTTTCCGAGTTAAATATTCATAGATAAATTGATTGTCAAGAATTCAATTTTGTAGATTACTCCAGAAGTTACACATTTATATATAAAAAAAAGAAAAGTTCAGATTTCTTGAAATTTAAAAGATGTAGGTAAAACCGAAGGAAAATCATTTAAATAAATCTTGACATTCACCACCAAATCGTATACAGGATGATTCAAAAGTAGACCGCATCGTTTCAAGAGAGGATTCCTCTCATCAAATTAAGACGAAGATTTTATATTAAGGCTGGGAATCGAATACGAATAATTCGAGTATTCGAATACGAATTATTCTAATGGGAAATTATTCGAATATTCGAATAGGTACTCGAATATTCGAATATATAAGAGTATTCGAATATTCGATTATATCTGAGTAAATTTGAATATTAAAATATATTATTAAATTTTGTACGAATAGGTATGTAATTTGCATCCAAGCAAAGTAGGTAGATAGTAGGTATAGGTAGGTACCTATTCTAAAATCCAAATATATAAATAGACCACATTAGTGGCACGTTTTACTCCCAGTCAAACTATTCCATCTCTTTCTCGCCTCGACCTTATTCTTACTGTACTAAGGCAGGGGTTAAAATTAAATTTTAAATTTTAGAAAACCTGTAAATATTTAACTATTGACTTTTCATGTATTTGTTTTACCTTCACAATCTGCGTCTCTTTTAAAAACATTCTAATTTTACAGCACTTTTATTTTCTTCGAAAAGGAAAAATAGTTATGACACAGAAGTATAATAAACTAGCTCTATTTTTGTTTTATTTAAGCTTCAATAGTTAAATGTGAACAATAGCGCCTCAATCCTAAAATAAAATACTAACTGAATAATTCTGACCCTTAAAGCACATGTACAGGAGACATACCCTATTGTGGGTATGGAAAGCAAATCAAATTGCTTGCTTAGTGGTTTACGTCACGACTATTATTGTGGTCTATCCAATCAAATACTCAAATAGAGTATTCACTATTCACTAGTATTCAGTGCTATACCTATTAATAATAAATATTCGAGGATCCGGATTATTCGGATACCTATTCGAATAATTCGGATTATTCGAGTATTCGAATAGGTATTCGAATAATTCGAATTATTCGAATAGTTCGAATATTCGAATGTTTTTTCGAACGAATATTCGAATACTAAAATCTGGAAAATTCCCAGCCTTAGTTTATATTAACATGGGTCTGTAAATTCTTGGTTACAGAGCTACAGCATTTGGAAGAAAAAAAAGTGGATGAACAATGGACAGTTCTGTACTCCCTCCATGCATAATACAAAATAATACCTACGAATGATGAATAATCCTTCTACAATAAATTTGATATACAGATTTAGTGGAAAGGAAAAAAATATTGTTATTTCAAAATTAATGTAATGTAACACTATCGTCTCTCAGATGTACTTTTTATGATGTTATAGATATGGCAGGGCATGGTTGTCGAGTGGGTAAAGCGCATATAGTTATCTCCCATTACCGAGGTTCGATGGTTCAATTCCATTATGGAACAAGTTAGAAATTTTATTTGTAATTTGTTTAGGGCTAAGATGAGCGAGGGAATTGTCGATGCCCGATGATTCGAACTTCACAATAAATTGTAAATCCTAGGATTTTCAGGGGTTACTTAGACCTGACTTAAGAGGCGATTAAGAAAACATTAAAAACATTTTTTTTTTAAGAAAACGGCGTCTATGAAATATGTAACACAATTTCAGGTGCGTGATCGGAACATAAAAAAAGTTTAAATAAACATCTGCCCGGGAAATGCTACTTAAGCGTGCTGCGGTCCCTCGAAAGGGTGCTACAATTTTCCCATCAATGATCGTGTATCCAATGCCGAAGTACTACACAGGGCTGGATGCACGGTATTGAAATCCTGGTTTCAAAGTCACAGTATACAAAATAATCAGTAATGAATTTTCTATCGGCGCCAAAAGTTCGCGCATCCTGCGTGCGCATATTGTCCGCCATATTCCCGGGCTATTTTGGGTGTGGCTTGTTTCATTTGTCAGCCTGGGGTCACAGTAATTAGGTGTTGTTGTATTTATGTTGTCTTGTGATTTTTACTATTTCCCAAATATTTTATTAAATCTTCAATTTAGCTTGTGTGTTAACCATCCATTGTAGTAACTAGTAATGGAAAAGAAAGGAGGGCATGTATGTTGTGCAAGGAATTGCACTAACATTCAGTCTTAATCTAAAGAAAGTTTCTTTAGAATCCCTAAAGAAATAAATAGTAAGTCAAAAATATTATGAAAATGAATCTTAACAATATTATACTTATGAAATAGTTTCATTTAGTCAATTGAAACAGTTTTCATAAAAATTAAATTTGATTCTCTATTATTAAATGCTTCACTGAAAAATAGCTGTGTATTGAGGTTAAATTGGACTAAATTAATACACTGTGAAAGAAAAAATTGTTCCTATTTGTTTTTTGAAAAAAAATTAAAACTAGATATGTATACGCGTTTTTCTTCTGTCGATCTAGTAAGTTTTTGGGTGACAAGGAGTGGTTAATACTGCATGGTACTAAATGCTAATAACAGTGAGATATGGTATTAATTGATTTTAATTAAGTGGTATGTGTTTAACAAAAATGTCATGTCATAACTGCTGGTATTAACCCAAATAGATACTTCAGTTAAAACCAACTAAAACCAGGTAATACTGGGTAGTACCTCATATTGCACTTGAATTACACTGATTATCATCAGTGTAACAAATTATAACTTGGTCCTATATGGTGAAAACTAATTTGCCATCCGAAAAGTCTTTATGAATCAGGAAGTGTTGGTTTTTAGGTACCTACTGAATTTATTTAATTTTTCAGAGCAAGATTATGGGTTATAGCTTGTGGACGGGAGGATCTTTTGGGAAATGTGGATATTCTCAACAAGTCATCGTCTTTTGAAAATCACATGCTTTTGAATGACTTTCACAATAGATTGCAGCCTCACGCTGTGCCTACAATATCCCCATCTCTAGAAGGATCATTTAGTGAACTTTCTGACTATAAATACAGTTTCTTCATTCCACATGTGATTCTTCATTGTCCAATTGTGGATGACGAAAATAACTTTCAAGGTAAATTCTTTATTTTGAACAAAAACTGCCACAAACGTCATCTGCGCTTGATCTCCTGAACAATTCTAAATTTTACCTTTGAACTTATGGACCTCTGTCACAGACTAAATATCTGTGCCTCTGTCCTACCAATTTTACTTAATAAATGACTTTATTGAATCAAATATAATGTCAAATATGTTTCTCCTTTCATGCAATCACTCCTAGTTTTGCTAGAATAAGTTAATTTGAAATTTATTTTAAAATGTATTTCAGTATTTTAAAGTATCCAATCAGAACCAAAATTGCCAAATATAATGAACAATTTTATTTAATAAAGCTAAATTGTTCAACCTCAATGAAATGAGAAAAATGAGCATCTACACGTCTACATCTATTCTAAATTTTCATTGTTTCGCTTTGTTGAAATTTGAAATCGCAGGTATGTTTTCTTAAAATGAAGACATTATTATTATTTTAGTAGGAAAGGAACAAACACCTGAAGAGATGTTTATTGCTTCAAAGGGCGAATAATTGAAATACAAAGGTAAAAAGAGACCTCTCAGTTCTGATTTGGATAAAAATATTGGTGAATCTACCTCTTCAAAAGTTATCATAATGCAGGATATTCTTCTCAGTCCAAATAAGAATTTAATATTTTAAATTAAATGCACTGTATATGTTAATTTTTTATTCTAAATTTTCATTATTTTGCTTTGTTGAAATTTGAAATCACAGGCATGTTTTCTCACAATTAAGACATTATTATTATTTTTGTAGAAAAGGAACAAACACCTGAAGAGATGGTTATTGCTTCAAAGGGTGAGCATTGAATTACAAACGTAAAAAAGACCTGTCAGTCTTGATTTGGATAGAAATATTGTTGAATCTACCCGTTCGAAAGTTATCATAAAGCAGGATAATTTTCTCAGTACAAGTAAGAATTTAATATTTTCCTTTTATTCTTTGTTTGAGCATCTTTCATCAATAATTGGAAACTATTTCTAATATTACATAATTTTAGAATATTCTGCAATATATTAATTTATTTCCTTAATTTCAGGACCTGTGCTGGAACCAATTGATATAAACATTCCTGACCAGACAGTCTTGTCTTCAGAAACAACTCCAGAACTCCTTTTTCCATCAAGCTCCACACAAATTCCTAATCTTCTTTCTGCCCAAACACCAAGAAAAGAAAAGTTCGGCAAACCATCAAACATCTGCAAAACGAAAATTACCGTTTGAAGAAGAGAGTTGAAGAACTTGAGGGAAAATTGGAAAATTCTTTTGTTGATGTTTCTCTTGAGCAGTACAACTCTCTAACCTATAAAATCTGTTCTTCACAAGAACTGGCAAGATTTATAAAAGTTCAAGTCGCACTCAGTCAAAAGGCCGTCGATATTCTGCAGAATTCAAAAGCCAATGTTTAACTATGTATTTTACAGGTCCTAAATTGTACCAAAAATATCACTAAGTTTTGCTTGCCAAGAGCTCTCTTCAAATATATCCAACATGTCAAAATTGCCCCAGGATTGAATGAGTTTATGATGAACACATTGAAAAAAAAAGATCGATAACTTCAGGAATAAAAACAAACTGTGCTGTTTATGTATTGATGAAGTTAGTGTTAAAGGTCACTTGTTTTATAATACAGGAGTTGATGAACTTGTCGGTTTCGAGGATTTTGGGAATAATGATAAAACTATTTATGGTTCGTGGGATATATAGTAATTGGAAACAACAATTATGCTATTATTTCACACATTCAACATGTCCAGCTAAAATATTGAAAGAACTACTTCTGAAAACAATAATACAGTTACACGAAATTAGCTTAAGAGTTTGTGTGTTGATAAATGATATGGGTTCGAACAACATCGCTGTAGCAAATTTATTAAATATTGCACCCGATCACCCTTACTTCTTTGTAAATGATGATAAAATTGTTTATATGTTCGATGCCCTCACTTGATGAGGGCAACTAAAAGTAATCTAGAGAAACATCATTTTGTTTTTGATCACAGACGAACCTCATGGATGCACGTTGTGAAGTTTTATGATCAAGATAAGCAATATAGTACGAGAGCAGCACCAAGGCTTACAGATTCACACGTGTATCCAAATAACTTTGAGAAAATGAAAGTTAAATTTGCCACTCAAACACTGAGTACAACTGTGTGTGCTGGTATGATTCGGTGTTTTACCAGCAGATGCCGCAGCAACCGCAGGATTCATTAACCGTATGGACACACTATTTGATATTCTTAAATCCTCGTTAACATCTAGAGCAAAAAAAAAATAATAGAGCATTAAAGAGATTTTAAAACTGTATAGTAGGGTACGATTATTTTTTACTTTAAAGTTTGTTAAGCGAAATTTTAAGACACCTAATATAAATAAAAATAAAAAAAATTATATGGAAACCAATAAATAAATTATGGAAATATCTTTGTTTTCATTCTTATTTATTCGAAGTTGGAATTTACAGATTAGGCTGTTGAATACAACGTGGAAGAAAACCCGAGAATCAATAAGCTAATCACCAGCTCCGCGAAAACCTTAACACTAAGATGAAATTTACAGGTTTACATTTGTCTATGATTTTGTATACATCTTTAGAAAAAAATCATGATTATATTTCATAAATTTTCAGAAAGAAAAATGATTTCTTATCTTGCCCAAGTGGAACTAGGCCGGAGACATAAAATATAAATAATCGTTATTTAATATCTTACTAGAAAGGATGTAATTCTGGAAATTATTTATGGTTTCTATCAATTTAGTGTATTATTCATTGATTATGATTTCAAAAATATAGAGGAAATAAAGAAGTAAAATATAAAAAACATGATTTTCAGCAATCATTTACGTAATATTTTTTCACAAATATATACTTGTAAATAGAATACACATCTTGAACACAATACAGTTTATCAGTTAATTCCTAGGTTAATTCATATCTAATATCAATACTTGCCAGTAGTGATGACATTCTTAAAAATTCAATTACGAATATTTTATTTACTTCTAAAAGGAAGTTAGGAAAAAAGTCTAATTTCTCACAATTTCTTATTTAATATGACTGGTTTCAAGGCATTAAAATTTTATGATATGGAAAATATTCTTAAACCGGCACTGTCGTGGTTCATGTGGGCTGTTACGATCCTGACTTTTAGCCCAGCAAAATGGCGGAACGTTGCTTTGCTAAATCATTGGTACTGACTTAGAGATTGATTACCGATTGTTTTGTATACTGTGTCAAAGTGCAGTCTCAGATGGACGGGGCATGTTGTCGTATCGAGGAGAACAGGCTACCCAAATGTATACTACACGGAGAGATGCAGGAAGGAACGCGAAAGCAAGGAGGTCAACTAAAGCGGTACAAAAACATCCTGCATGAAACAATCAAAAGTGCCGGAGCTGTGAAGGGTTGGGAGCATCGAACAAGAGACCATTCAGAATGGGGAGCCATAGTTGCGAGCTACAATGGACCACTGCAAGAAATAGAAGAAATTACGTCCCTGAAGAATTTGTTTGTCCCACCTGTGGTCGCGTTATATCCTCAAGAATAGGTCTCTTCAGTCATCAGCGTAGTCACAGATTAAATTATCTTATTTTTGTTAATATAAATGTATCAGCGTATTGATCATTATACCATCTTTGTGTAAGTAAATACTTGGATTCGAGTTAATGGCAATAACTATAACTATAACATTTCTCCCAGGCGAATTTTTTTTTGTTTAATTTTTTTTGATAAGTTGTTGCCGAAATAAGATTCTTTGGACAAAATTAATATACAAAATTTGTGATTGGTCAACCGTGTACGAGAAAAACCAGTTTAGGTGATTTTTACCTTTCTCCTTTGATTCAGGGTTTTTGAAAACATTCTCGTATTTTAAAACGTTTTTTTAAATTTTTTGTGTGTTTTTAGGTATGGCGCAAGAGGGTCGTCATCGGCGTCTTATAAAAAATTCTTTGAAATAACCATGTGCATAATATTTGCACTTTTTTTCATTTTTTATATTTTATCATTTCATGATCTCTTGGATAAGCATTATTATTATTATTATGACGACCCATTGTCGTCATGAGACTTTTCTTATATGACAGTGAAGTCAAAGAGAGAACGGGTCATCATCGGCCTTTCGTAGTGGAATTCCCCATCCATGATGACAGTGTGGTATTGGCTGTGAACGTGTTAATATACTGCCAAAATTGAAATACGAGGTTTTTAGCAGTTTGCTGTAAAAAATTTATGAAGTTTTGTAAAAGCATTGCTGTGAAACTTCTAAAAATCTCAGTAGGGCTGAAAATTAATTAATTTCATGGCACTGAACCGCTTATCTGATTTCGAACACTATGCCTCAAATCGAAATTATTGGGCCATTATTTCTCCAATTGTACCATTCATTTAAATATTTCCATATTTAATAAAAACTGATAAATTTAATTTCACTCAGTAATTAATTTTGATCATTAATTTCCATGAAAGTGCTTGGGCATAATATTTATATTATTATTTTCATCTGAAATTCTATACGAAAGGCTCAATTTAATTTTTAATATGTACATTGTGAATCCGCGAGAATTCCCACCCTCCTTTTCTCCGTTATTTTTGGAGTTGGAGAGACATTTCAAAAAACAGATTGCAGGGAATTTTATGATTTTTTTTCCATGACCTCACTGAATATACATGGTGTTTCATAAAAGTGTGACCAACCCATCTCTTATTTTTTAAAATAGAACACCCCATATATTTTTAGTTTTTTGAAATCTACGTTTCATTATGATTTCCATAGGCTTTTAGAAATATGACATTTTATAGTTTCTACTTTTTTTAATTCGATATTTTAACAGCTTGTATCTTTCAAACAAATGATGCAAATATATAACATGTAAATATCACTGGAATCGTAATAAAGCGTAGATTTAAAAAAACCAAACATATATAGGGTGTTCTATTTAAGAAAATATAAGTTGGTTTGATCACACTTTTATGCAACATGTATATTCACAGTGGTCACCATAAGAAAACACATTAAAATTTCCTAGAATCTGTTTTTTGAAACGTCTTTCTAATTCCAAAAATAACAGACAAAAGGGGGATGGAAATTCTCGCGAGTTCACCCTGTACATAATAATATAAATAATATATTTTCTGTACGAACATTTTCCAAGAATTCCGTTACCCATAATATAGTATTAAGAAAAATTGACACCCACAATCAATGTGAGTTTTTTTTTGACCTGCGTCAGTATCTATTTGAATTATTTGAGAAAGAATAGTTTTAAATAATAAACTAAGATTTATTGGCATGTGCTAGTGGACCTCTTTACCAGCAATGAAGTAGATTATTCTTTACCCTCCACAAATATCATACATAATATACAGATCGAGTCAGACCACTTGATACACGACTAGCGGTAAGCGCAATTTACAGTCAACTGTCTGTTGTTAGCACGATGGGGCGATCGCTGCGTGAATAGCAGAAGAGGCTATAGTAGGATAGAATATTGTCTTGATCAAGAAGGAGGTCTTTCTGAGTAACTAATTTGATTTATTTATTTACGTATTACTTTATTTTTTTAGAGTTGGTATTATTTTCTTTATTATTTATAATGTTTTTAAAATTACTCTTTGTTTCGAAAAAAAAAATCAATATTTAATTGTGTGCTGTTCTGACATTTTACATAATTTTAGTGTTTTATTATCTGTGACGTCTCGGAAGAAACACTGATATTGTGAAACATTCAGATAATTTTAGTAAATACGTTAATGTGCAAAGATTTCTTCAGATGAACGAGAAACACTTTCCACCGCAGCTTTAGCGGTACTGAATACTGAAAACTACTTTGTCTCATATGCTCCTCCCAGCGCTCGGACGCAATCGTTAGCTTTCGTTCGGATTTCATATTCAGATGGACAACTGTAAACTGCGCATATCGCTAGTCGCGTATCTAGTGGGTTGGCTGCATTGGATTTACATTGCAACTTTGCCATTTAAGAGACCTATAGCGCTGATGCTACTAAATAAAACCTTAAATCAGAAGAAGTTATTTATTAACAAAAACAAAACAAATTATGAAATCTACAGTAGTTGGGCGAAGATACGTTGCATGTGTACCCTTCGAGATTTGGGACTAGGTTGTCTTCCTCGGGTTAGCCAGGTACTTAAGTAAATGGGAAAGTGATAGGCGGAAATTCCCTACTTTACTGCGGTTAATTATTACTGTCTGTTAAATTACTAGTTTCTCTAAGTTGAGCTAAGTGCCAATATTGTGAAATCCTGATTATAAACTTAAAGTTGCGTTGTCACCAGATATCCAACTTAAATTTATAAGTCGCTCTTAAAATATTTCTGTTAGTAATATCGAAAGACGAAAATATACAGTTTATTCTAAATGCGATATAGATTTAATATATAAAATTATAGAAAATATTGATGTTTTTTTTTTTAAATCTTGAAAGTACGATTATTTAGATTCTTAAAATGACACAAAATAATGCCTGTAATTTTATAAATTAAATCTATATATGGTATTTAGAATGAACCATTAGTTGTCGTTTTTCGATATTACCAACAGCAATTTTTTAACAGCGGTTTAATATATCTTGGCGACGAAGGAGTGCTGTCGCCCTAAATATGTATTTATTATCGCGTTTCGGGAAAATACAATACATCACCTGTTAAGAAAACACAAGTGAACAACAAAAATATGCAAATTATGAAATCTACAGTTGTGTTGTGTATATGTGTACTTTTCGAGATTTGGGACTAAACTGCCTTTCTCGGGTCGGAAATTACCTACTTTACCGCGGTCTTTTACTGCTTTCAATTAAATTATGGGTTTCTCCAAGTGACCGAAATAACCCGCTGAAAATCTTTGGATTATGTGTTAGATAACCTTACAGTTTATTGTGTCTGAACTGCTAGGGCATCGACAATTCCCTCTCCCATCTTAGTCCGAAACACGTCACAAACAAAATTTCAAGCAAAAATCTGACATTTTGCTTGCTGCGTATTTATGGATTTCTAGAAAAAAATAGGTATTGGGTATTAATTTTTTTTATTACATTTTTTAAAATGTGTGAAAAAAGTGGGATTATTTAGGTAGGTTCCGATATCAAGAATTTCATTGTAATTACCAAAGTTAAAACTAATCTTCCAATTTACAACGTCAAAATAAATATGACAAATGTTCATATTTTGAATTATGTAATTTAGATAATTTTATAAATAATATGTTCGTGTTTAGCAGCCCGCTGAGAAGTTCCGGAAGAATAAAAGATGATATATACCGGACTAGGGGTTTTCGGTTTAGTTTTTTGCTTCTAATACTAAGAATAATACTGTTATTTAATTCGATGCATTTCTTGCTTCATAATTGTGTATTTGTATTAACTGATTTTAGGATGTATTGGAAGGAAGTGCTGTGTTTAATTTATTATCTATGTAAAACTATTATACTGGCGTATTCATTTAAAAATGACAGTATAGAATATAAAAAACTATAGGTATTTTTTATTTATTGTTATCGTATTAGATTTGAAATGGTTAGGTCTGATGCTTATATTTATTTTATTATCTTTTTTCTGGAAATACATAAATACGAAGCAGATTAAATGTCAGATTTTTTAATATGTATACAAATTGAGCCAGACCACTAGATACACGACTAGCGGTATGCGCAGTTTATAGTCGTCCGTCGGTTGCCAGCACGATGTATGGGGCAATCGCAGCTCGGATGTCGATGCGATATTGAAATCTGCTAGTCTGCTTTCTCGTTGTCTGCTTCTCTCAGTGCTTTCGGACACCGTATTCAGCCTGGCGGCCACTCGTAGTTTACCCTAATTTTTATCATGTTTCTAATGGTACGGTTTGCACTGTATAAATTATTATTGCTTGACCAACCTTACAAGGCACAGATATGCGCGAGGCGCCAAAATTTATTGCACCACAATTCACAAAACAGTGAATTACAAAATACAAAAATTTTCTGACAGTTACTTAATACAAACGTTATTTGAATGACGATCCCCATTCTAAACAACCCTTTGCGCACCTTTATGTTTCTCAAGTAGTAAGTACTTGTCCTCTTTTATATCTTTGTCAAAGTCTTAAATTTAACATATTTCTTGACAACATGTAACAATGTTATCATGTTTCGTTGAGTATATTTTTTAAGGGTAAAAATTAGTATAAAAAACAAATCCATGTTAGTTATAATCGATTCGTAATAATATCTGATTCCTACCAATCAACCTTATATTTCTACACCCAAATGTTAGTAAAGGAATGTAGGTGTTGGTTAAAACAAACATAAAAGTCACCTTTATTACTTAGCAGATTGAGTAATCCAAACGTGAGCACCCCCCGAAAACCAAGACTGGCCTATAAAAATGTAAATTCTAGATGTTATGTACAAAATGAGATAAAAGCTGATTATAAGATATTAAAGCTACACTTTTCTGACGTTGCAGGAAAAACAAATTTGACATATTTTTAAGCTGCAATTTAGTAAGATTAAATCAAAGCAATGTGGCATCTGAAACTATTTCAGTTTAATTTAATAATGCCAACAATAAACAACAGCAAATAGTGAACAATAGAGGGGTTTCAAGAAAGTTATGAAATTATCTGTATTTTAATGAACTACAAAAAAGCACTGTAAGTTAATCTATGTGAATAACATTACGGTTAGAGAATGAGATTGTTTGTACATAAAGGCAATGAGAATAAATATAATAATTTTGGATTATTGTTTTAAAGGGTATCAAGCAGAGAATGAAGTCTTGTAAAGGCATAGATAAGAAAGTCTCCTAGACTAACGTGTATTGTACAGGGTAGGACACCCTGATGGTTTTGTAGGGTATCTCGCCTACTACAAGCGGTAGAACTTTAGTTTTCGCCATGTTGTGCTACTTCTTCGTGAAAATGAGGATTGTATAAACAAATTCGATGTATCTTTTACCTTCTTTCGTGTACAAAGCGCTTTTTGAAAGTTAGACCATTTTGATCATCCTCCATATCTCAGTAACGAAAACTGTCAGAAGTTTCAAACTAACTCCACCCAATGTAGTTTTTTGAGTAGAATGCATTGGCGTACACAATTTTTTTGTAACGGAGCCAATTTCAATACATGACCCATACTTTTGGGTTTTTTAAAATGGTATGTTTTGGCAGCATAAAATTACATCTTTTTTATCTTTTTAAATGTATGTGTATTTGGATTTGAGCGAAAAATTTGATATTTTAATTTTTAATGCACCCCTTTTGTCCTACGTCACTGGTAATATTGGTTATGTATCTGAAACTGTTGTTCTACTGAAACATAAACATACTAAAACAGTTTTATTATATAAAAAAATCAATTTAGTTTAAAAAACCTAACAAAACAGAAAACTAGGAAATAACAGAAATGCCAAAAAAAATTTGTTAAAGAAAAACGCGCTTCTTCATTTAAACAGGCAATACAAGCTGCAACTGAGTTTAAAACATGAAACTATACGTGCTTGGAGATATGTAAAAGCTTCAATAGCTCCGCTCTAAAGTTCTTCTCTATTTCGTTGATGTTCTATGTAAATTATATATTTTATGAAACCCTAGAGAAAGTATCTAAAAAAAGTCAGATACGGTGAGCTAGGTGGCCATCTAACAGGACTATTAGTTCCTATCCAATTTTCTCTAAACATTTGGTTCAAATATTCCCTAACAGTAATAGTATTGTAAGCTCCTGCTCCATCTTGTTGAAAAGACATATTTTCCCGATCTCTTCAGGGGCATCAAGAACGATATGTGGAATTTCATTTCTAAGAATCTGGAGGCATCTTTCTCCTGAAAGATTGCCATCAACTATCTCATAATATACTCTCCCTCTAAAGGTGAAACAAGAGACATTAAATTCGAAGCAGCCCACAGTGGTTCCCAAGACGGTCATATTTCAAAAATATTGACAACAATAAAATTGCGAATAATTTTACTTGCTACTTCGGTAACGTCCATATTTAAAGCAGGTAGAAACATAAATCCCAATAATAGAGTAAAACAGTTGAATTTCGGCTTCCGAAGTGACCACACGTCGTTAAAGCTTACTTGTGTTAGAAATAGCATCCGCCATCCTAAATTATTAATCGTCAGTTCTTGGAATTGTTTTGGTTTTAGTGATCTTTTTGTAATGAAGTTCCAGGAAGAAGGTATGTACTTTATATTGGTGTAATATAGTAACGAAATATTTTCAAAGTATGTACGTTTTGTGGCATTCACAGGAAACGAAAATAATACAATAATGCTTTCATCATTCACTTTGTTTGAGACTTTTAACTACTTTACCCCGCGCACCCCCGCTTATACTATACAAAAATGTAAAGCTTGGACTTTCTTGTATATAAACCATTTTGAGTTATCTGCCGCGAGCTGCCCATTTTTTTTAATACAGCCTCTACGTCACCATAGTTCTGTTTGTAGATATTTTGTAAACAAAATTTTGTATACTATTATATACCTAATAGTGCTCGAATGTATAAAGAGTCTCGTATTACTTGCTGCAAAGATTTCCTGTTTTTAAGGACATTAAATAAACAAAAATTAAAAAAAATTTATCGATCATTAAGATAAAGTGACGATCCAGCGTTCTGTGTAGAAAAGTGTTTAATAAATTACATTGTTATAGTGCAATTCGTCAATATATCTAATTAACTTAATAACACTGTGAGACTTTTTTTGGCGAATTCCTTATTTCAGTACAAGTTACCAGAAGTTTCAAACATGTCCAGTTGCGCAGGTTGTAAAAGTCGTCTTAATACGAAAACAAAAGTTAAATGTAAAATATGTACTAAAGAGTTTCATCACGATTGTGCCGATTTAGCAGACTCAGATTTAACAAATATTAACAACAATAGTCTTCTGTGGACATGCAAAGACTGTAGTAGCAAAATGTTCCAAAAAACCGTTTCTGGGAGTATGTCATCCAATGAACCAACTCTAAATGATGTAATTGACTTAATAAGAGAACTAAGAAATGATCAGAAAGAATCAATTAGAAGTATCACTCTGCTGCAAGACGAATCTGCTGAAATAAGAAAAATTATGGACAAAATTAAGGATGACCTAAATGACAAGGAAACCAAAATAAATAATATTGAAACTAATGTAATCAATTTAAAAAGAGAAAATGACGAACTAAAGGAAAAACTAAATATGGTGGATCAAAATAGCCGAATTAACTGTTTGGAAATCACTGGTATACCAGAGTTAGGGAAAGGTGAGAACGTCGCTGTTACCGCGCAGATCGTTTGCGCGGCTCTCGGTTTCAAGCTAGAAGACGCGATGATTGATAGCTGTTACAGAAGAAGGGAGAATGTAAACAAACCGAATCAGTCGAAAACCATTATCATCAAGTTCCTGAAAAATATTCATAAACAAGAGCTCATGAAATGTCGTAAAGTTAAAAAGGACTTTTCTACTAAAAATTTAAAAGACACTTCTCTTGCTAAGTATGTTAAATCTCACGAAATAGTGTATATCAATGACTTTTTAACAGTGCAAAATAAAATATTGTTATACAAAGCAAAACAATTTAAAAAGGAAAATAATTTCAAATTTTTGTGGACTAAAAATGGTTCACTATTCATGAGAAAGGATGAAGGTAGTAGAATAATAAATATAACTTCAGTAAAAAACTTAACACATGCACTTTAATAATATAAACAAACTAATTCAGCTTAATATATGTACATGGGAAATCGTAAGTATATGTTATTTATCTTTTTATTTTTCATTATATGGCTATCAATAATGCAACTAATTTTAAAATATCAGTATTAAATATTCGATCCTTACTTATAAAGTTCGCAAATTTTAGAGAAACTGTTGTTGACGGTAACAGCTGGGATATAATTTTTTTAACCGAGACCTGGCTAAATTCAAATATTACAGATGAAGTTGTGGCTTTAAATGGGTATCAGTTATTTAGAAAAGACCGAGAAGTAAATCGAGGAGGTGGCATAATCGTTTATATTAAGAATACATATAAATGTAATATAATTGATATGGAACAAATGGCTAATACTGAACAAATCTGGCTTAACTTTAATTTAAAGGGAATTTCGACTTGTGTAGGAGTGGCATATAGGCCGCCAAAATTTAATGTTTGTGATTTCATAAACGTGTTTGAGGATTGTTTAAGTTACGTAGCACCTAAATATGAACAATTAATATGTGCAGGAGACTTTAATATTGATTTCTTAGATCCCACTAGTAATGCTTATAAAAAACTGAATGAAGTAATTGAAACTTATAATTTAACACAAGTTGTAACGTCTCCGACTAGGGTAGGCGCAACTAGTTCTACGTTGTTGGATTTAGTAATATGCTCTGACACTGTCGTAGTAACGTCGTGTGACGTCACAGATGTATCTAATCTGTCGGACCATAGTTTAGTGTCAGTTAATATAAACAAAAAATCAAAACATATACCACCTGTGCTGTACACCTACCGTAACTTTAGAGAATTTAATTATGATCTATTTAAAACTGATTTAGGATATGTTGATTTTAATCAAATTATTTATTGTACAGATATTGACATAAAATTAACAACTTTTAATAATTTAATACATGAATTATTTAACAAACATGCACCAATTAAAACTGCTAGATTAACAAAAAAAGCAGCACCGTGGCTGACAGAAACCCTAAAAGAGTTTATGAAAATTAGAGACAATGCTCTTTCCAAATTCAAAACGTCACGATTGCCTGCGCACTGGGACTATTATAAAAATGTACGCAATTACGTTAATCAGGCTATAAAAAATGAAAAAAAAGCATTTTTCCAACAAAAAATTAGCAACAACAATTATAATAAAATGTGGAAGGAATTAAAGGACCTTAATATATATAGTAGGCCAGTAAACAATGTTATTCCAGATCATCTTTCTGATCCAGACGAATTGAACAACTATTTTATTTCGAGTTTACAATCAGGAAACCTACCCGATAATGACACTTTACAATTCTATAAGAATAACATTAAATTAAATATCGAGGAATTTAATTTTTCCCTAATAAACAATGAACAAGTGAGAACTTTTCTTTTTGACATCAAAACGAAAGCTACTGGTGTTGACAAAATAAACATTAAAATGCTTATATACTGCTGTCCTATAATCATTCCATACATAACTCATATTATTAATGAATGTATTCTACGTAAATACTATCCACAATGCTGGAAACATGCATATGTGCTACCTCTGCCGAAAGTATCACAGCCGGCGGACTTTAAAGATTTAAGGAACATTTGTATTTTACCCACTCTTTCTAAAGTTATGGAAAAATTTTTAGATTTTCAAATTAGGAATCATTTAAATAAATTCAACATCATAGCAGAAACGCAGTCAGGATTTTGCCCGGGTCATAGTTGTGTAACTGCCATGCTAAAAGTGGTTGATGATATTCTTTCGGCAACTGATGACGGAAAACTAACTGCTTTAATTCTTGTAGACTATTCAAAAGCTTTCGACAGAATTAATCACGGACTACTTTTGGCAATGTTGCACTATTATGGCTTTAGTTCAGATGCGGAGGCTTTGATGAGTAGCTATCTCAGTGATAGGAAGCAAGAAGTGATTTTAAATAATAAGAAATCTCGGGAGCATATTGTAGACAATGGAGTACCGCAGGGGTCTATTTTAGGTCCGTTAATGTTTATTTTGTACACAACAAACTTACGCAACTCCTTACGCCATTGTCAAGTTCACTTTTATGCAGACGACACGCAACTTTATCATTCATTTTCCATAAGTAACCTTCATACAGCGTCAATTGACATAAACAAGGATCTTGAATTTCTTATGAAGGCCTCACGAAACATCTGCCTAACTGTAAATCCTGCTAAGAGCTCGATTATGCTGTTTGGTCCGCAAAAACTACGTCAAACGTGTATGGCACAGCTAAATATAATTGTAGAGAATGAGAGAATTAAATTTAGTGACGTGACAAGAAATTTAGGCCTGCAAATTGATCATTCTTTAAGATTTTCGGCCCATATAAATTTAAACTTAAAAAAAGCATATAGTAATTTAAAACTCATATATGGGTGCTGTTCTTTAATTGATCGTAAGTCAAAAATAATGCTTTGTAACGCACTTGTCCTGTCGCACTTTAACTATGGTGACGTAATATACAACTCATGTCTCACAAAATATGACAATCGCAGAATTCAACGAATTCAAAATGCATGTGCAAGGCTTATTTGCCATGTCCAAAAATATGAGTCGATATCCTCAAAAATTAAGGAGCTTGGGTGGCTAACTATGGAACAAAGGAGAAATTTGCATAGTTGTATTTTTTATCACAAAATTGTTACCAGTAAAACTCCCTCGTATTTATATAAGAAACTCAAATTTGGACATTATACGCATCAACTGAATACCCGATACAAAAATATACTATCTCCGCCTATGCATCGGACTTCTCTTTATGAAAGGTCTTACTCATTTAACATATGTAAAATGTACAATTCTATTCCTCAAGAGGCTAAAGAAATGAATTTGCCTCGTTTTAAAAAATATGTATCTCAGCTGATACTGGACAATAAGTTCTCGAGATAATTTTTAATAATTTACTTATGATTCTCCCACAGTATAATACAATATCATCTTGTGACATCATTTATTATAAACTTACCTTCCCTCTTTTTCTCGTACGTATATATTTTTTTTCCGATAATTAAATAAAAACATGTATATTTTTTTCTTTTTTTCTGTATGCTAATTTTTTATTTTTAATCAAATCTGAATATTTAGTGCGTTTTTTGTAGTAATACCATCAAACAGTGTTTTGATAAAAAGTTTGCTCTTTTGGTTGACATTAGAATTTATACTGTATGTAAATTTATGTGCGTACATGGGCACCAAATTTTATTTTTATTTTATTAAATTTTATTTTTTGCGGTTAAGTGGTAGAGCGGGTATCACCCGAACTTCGCCGTTTTCATAGCTTGTAAAATTTAAAAAGCTCTGTGTATCTTAAATTGTGGAAATAAAGACATTTATTATTATTATTATTATTATTATTATTATTGAAGTTAATTTTTTATTACTTTGTCTTTAGGTACCAGTTACAAATGTTCCTTTACAAGGAAATATGTGAATACTGACAATTTACAAAACCGAATAAGTTACATTTGCAAAAAACTAGCGGATTATTGGAAGAAGTGTAATGGTACACAGTCGCGGTTCATGGAAAAACATTCAGCATGGTTAGATGTCGTTGAAGCATGTAATCTTTCACGAATTTGCAGCACACAGCATATGCAAGACGTTTCTGAAGAGGAGGCACAGCCATCATCATCATCCGGGCGGCCCTTGAAGGATTTTTCAGAATTACATTATTAGTTTTATGTGTGACCAGACATCTTTTTTTGTTGTAATGTTTTTATATTTATATTACAATAAGACTTTGTAAAGTAAGTAAATTGTGTTAGAATACTATAAATTGTGTGTAACGTGTATATTAGAATTATCTAAAAGTATATTATTTGACTTGATTAAATAATTATTGTTTTGTTTCGTAGTTACCTTTTTTCTTCTAATCAAGTGTATATAACACCTTCAAAATTACTGTTTTGGTGTCAAAATATGTCTCTTATATCCTAAACACCCGTAATTATCTTAAAAATAAACGTTTAAAAGTCGTGTCATCAAACTAACTAATTATGACCGCCTTTATATTAGCGCGGAACCTCTGTGCAGCCTTGAGTCTATTTAGGAAAAGTATTACGTGCATTAATTTCTGCCCATTGTCCGTTAATTTGTCTGTTAAAGATAGCAGCATTACTGATATGGGATTCATCTGACCACATAATACATGAACCAAAATAATTATGGTTATATATTTTTTCAAGAGTCCATCTACACAAATTTATTCTCCTTTCATAATCACCTTCTACGAGCAGCAATTGTTGTGGAGTGTGTGTCTTGTATGATTAGATTAGATTTTTCTAAATCTTGGACGCACTGAATTTTGATACACCAATTTGGTTCTCTATTTCCCTACATGTAATATTAGGATTCGCAGTGACCAGAGCAATGATGTTTATATTATTAACTTCTTTTTCATTTTTTTGGTAAGTTCTTAGTCGTAGTTTAACAAATGAGCCATGATTTATATGATGATATAACTATAGCATCGTTTATTTTATTTTTGGGATTGTTTGCCAGTGAAAAAAGTAATAAAATAAAGAAAAAGAAGCGGTAAAGGAAGTAATAAAAATGAAATTAACACTAATCTGTTGATTGCTCTTTCACTACAGAATATATTATTAATTTCAATTTTTTCCCTGACAAAAAATAAATGACAGCAATAACAGAAAATTCCACAAAGAACATATTAGAGAATATTTATACATTTTAACTGTTTAATATTAGAAGTTACACCTATCGAAGTCTACACTGCAACTGCTTCAATAGCATCTTCTTGTTAACTCATTCAGAACTCTTATCATATCATACTTTAAAAAAATAGTAAAATTGGGCATTTCGTACTATTAGAAAATTAGAAGAATATATAATAATGACAATTATAATATATTAATGTATTTTTTGACACGTGTTCTTTATTAGGTACTATAACATTATTATTGGTTTTTCTGAATAGTGGCTAGGGTATAATGGAATCAAAGAATTTTAGCAAAATTCTCCACGATGTCTTTATATTCATTATGCCGATTAAGGTCATGAATCTTTTTTATAATAAAGTATTTTAAGGCCGTAGATCATAAAATGCTAATCTTCTTTCATGTCTATTTTGAAAACGGTTTATTTAATTTAAGTCACATTTTAGGACAATACGTAAGAGTTAAGAGTACTTAATAATGTTTTATTTTTCAAATTTTGTTTATTGAAAAAAAAAATTAACAGTTTTGTGTTGAAAATTAAGAAAAACCAGTCATTATAAATAGTATATTTATTACTTCATTCTTGTTGCGACAGTCTGACATTTTTGTTATTTCATGTTTCTTCTGTTCTGTTAGTATTTTTTAAATAAATTGATTTATTTTTTATAATAAAAATGTTTTAGTATGTTTATGTTGTAGTAGAACAGCATGGATTCACATACATAACCAATATTACCAGTGACGTAGAAGAAAAGAGGTGCATTAAAAATGAAAAAATAAAATTTGTCACTCAAATCCAAAATTTTTATATCTTACATTTAAAAAGAAAAAAATATGTACATTTTATGGGGCAAAAACAAAATAATGGGTCATACATTGAAATTGTCTCTCGTTAAAAAAGATTGGTAAGCCAATGCATTGTACTCAAAATACTACATTGGGTAGAGTTAGTTTGAAATTAATGATATTTTTTGTTTCGGAGATACGGAGATTGATAAAAATAGTTTAACTTTCAAAAATGCCCTATAGACAAAATACAGTAAAAGGAATCTGTTTATATCACACCGTTTTTGCGAAAAAGTAACAAAGTATCGCAAAAACTATTAGGCTGTATATCTTATAGTAGCCGAGATTTCAAAATTATTGAAAATACGACACCCCGTACATTATGGTTGTACTGATTTTTTTGTAGACTGCAGACTAACAATATTACTCAAAAGAAATACTAGTTTTTGAATTTAGTCCTAATTAATTTATTATAGATTAAGTTATTTTCTTCCTATATCACTTTCAAATTTGGATTAAAATGCACTTTAATAAACTCATTTAAAGTATTGCTTATCCATAGTTTATAAGTAGAAATAGATTATTCATATCTTTTTTGATAATTATGCCAAATTTACTTAAAAGGAGATTAAGAAAAATATCAAAACAGCAGTTGACGCTACAGTTTTAAGCCTCCCATAGGCATTTTGACCTTTTTCGTTTTTTAATTTTTGGATTTAACATAATCATCATGAACACTATATTATAATTTATTAAAATGCAAGAAATAATCAAATTTGTTCCTGCTGTTAAATTATGAAAATATAAAGCGCTTACCGAAGACAGATTCGTTATCCAGCAAATTTCTTTTAACGTCGCTAACCTCGGTACCTCCACTGACAATTGATGGAGGAACAGTAGCGCGGGGAGGCTTCGTCACAGGATTTACATCTGTAATTAATCCCTTTTTAATATCTGCTTGTCCCCCACTCATATTTATGTACTCTTCAGAGCTATCCGCATGATCTCTCCGTTTTCCATTTAAGCCGTGCGTACTTCTCTTGCAGAAGCAACACACCAAAAGTAGAATAATTAGAAGAACGACGATGAATCCTACTGATAGACATATAATCCACAAAGTAGAAGAGGCTAGTGAATTAGCTGGGCCACCACCTACTAAAGGACCTGGTGGAACCACCAATGTAACGTTTATTTCATGTTCACCGCCAGGATTCTTAGCTATGCATTTATAATCGCCCCGATCTCGGTAATTTACGTTGGTGATTGTCAAATTGTTCCAAGTGTAACCGTAGATTGTATTTTTGAAAGTAATGTATTTTTGTTTATTTTTTCTAGGGTCTCTTTCAATTATATGCCCATTGTTCATCCAATCCACATCAGGCGTTGGCTCTCCTTTTACTTTGCAAGTTAAAGTAACATTTGAGGACGTTGCTTCTATTTGCGTGAAAGGTATTGGATCAACTATTTCGGGAATACAGGCAAAAATAACGGAATCCTGCCACATTCGTCCTTGTAATTTTAGTGGCTCACGACACTCCGTTGGGTTTGTAATCAAATTGCTCTTGATAGTGCTTTGGCGGAATTCTTGCAAATGACAGTCACATATCCAGGGATTACTTTCAACATTTAGACTATTTAATTTCGGCAGATTCTTTTTTTAGGTCAAACGTAATACGTTTGATATTGTTGTACCCTAGGTTAATGTGATTTAAGGCTGGCAATTTTTTGAACGTTTTTGAAGAGATGCTCTCAATATGATTGTGATCTAGTAAAATCCTTTGTAAATACGTCATGTTGTAAAATAGTCCATCTTCTAAAACACTGATATTATTATAGCTTAAAACTAATATTCGCAGTTTAACGTTATCACGGAAAACATCTCGGTTTAACGTACCGATTCTGTTTCTGCTTAAATCTAGCTCAATTAACAGAGCTAAATCGTTAAAAGCTGATTCACTTATCGTTTCTATACTACAATTTTGGAACTTTAGCTTATGTATATCACGAAGATTGGCATTTAAAAATTCGTAGCTGGCCAGACTGTAAATCTGGTTATTCGAAAAGTCGATTTCTCTAATTGCATTACTTAAGTCTTTTGGAATTTCATTTAGGTTTTGATTTGCACAGTTCGCCGTTTTTCTTCCGCTCACCCATATACACACACAACTGTTGCACTCTTTCGTCCAGTCCGCATCTGCAACTGCAGTTGTGATCCAAAACATCAAGACATATAAACTTTTGATATCCATCGTTACGCCGGGCTTTTAAGTTTCGTGTCGATTGTCTGGAACAAAAAGAAATAAATATTAATTAAATACGAAACGATTGTAGGAGTCTTGTCGTCAAAGAGATATCAATTATGCACAATAAAATATATGAGGGTTACTGTTGAATCAAGTTTAATAGATTATCGATTTTAAACAGCTGTTAAAAATAAATTTAAGTCATATACTAACTTATGGTTATGTAAATTGGTATTCTATTTCCTTTATGATTGCTTTAATATAATGAAATATTTACAAAGTTATTACTATACATTCTTTCTAAATTATCTGATTTAATTAGACCTGATGTGGATTGAACGTTTAATAAGGCGACACTAATACTGAAATAGTTTCAACTAACACCAAAACAACATGTTACGGTTGAATTTATCGTCATGAGAAATAGTTACATATGTATTTTAAGTATAAAAATCAACTAGTAATTTTTTTTCATTATTTATAAATATTACATTTTATACATCACATTTTTCAAACTTTATTTTACCAAAATTATTATCTGTAATATTTTATCCATTTGCATTAAAATGTCACTTCTCAAGGTTATATCATAGACGTCATGATTTCTGTTTAACATTATATCTCTGTGATCTATAGAAATATTCAATTTCTAATTCGGGGTAAATTTGCTTATAAATTATGCCATCAGTTAAATGTCGTTTATTCGAATATTATTGGCAGCGTTCAATTGTTGTCGGGGTTTCACACCAAGTTGATCTGTTGTCACATGAGCTCATCTGTTCTGTATAGATTTGTTCAGTTAAAAAGATCGTTACCTTGTGTGTGAAACGAGTAATTGTGGAATAACAAAAGTTTGGACAATAATTGGGTTGTTTTCAAAATAATTCCAGAATGTCACTTCTTAGACCGTTTATCTCAGTAAAGTATGTTAGTACATTAATTACATTAACGGAACGCACTTCAGCTATTAGCACTAGGGTCGACAAACTTTATGGATTCTGCAAATAACCGAATCTTACAGGCCGTGGTATTTTCTGATTCGCCTTGCATAAATATTACTTTATATAATTTTCTTATCTTTCTAACTTTTCTAATTAATGTTTTACATGTTATATTCGTCTTGCTAAATATTGATATGTGTTTAAAAAATTTCACATTCATTCGAGATGTGACAGACCTTGGTATTTCCGGGTATTTTGTTTATTTTATCACGTGAGAATATTCACTATTTGATTTCCCTCTCTTCTTAGGTCGTCGTCTTAGGGTATATACGTGCATTTTGTTCGTTGCAGATGGTGAGAGATTAAAATTTAAAATCCGAATTTATCTTAGTAGATGTTAATCATCGTTGTTTTGGGATTATTTCTTCCACGAATTAAAATGGTGCTACTTAGTATCTTAATCTAAATGCTGGATTATTTCTACAATTAAGCATGTGTATGGACTTAAAATTATGCCCTGTAGGATGGGTAAGTTATTTAAAGTAGGATAATAATAAACAAGTACTTTATTTGTGTTTCCTATTAAATTTTAGGCAACTATTACGGAGTTATCACTGGGCTTTTATTGGATTTTGACTTGGTAAATTATTATTTGGTATAATAGCGTTATATGGCTCCTCTAGGTTATGACACCTAGGTAATTTGTTCATTTTGTAAATATGGTTTTTACATAATGTTGGCTGTCTGTTAATGGAAAACGGAATTTTATCAAGTCTTGCTAATGTACAAAGTGGAGCTGGAATAGAGGATTGATTTGGGTTTTTTTTTGACAAGCGTTGGAAGTCAAGAGCCAATTAATTTCATCGTAGAGTTTTCGTAATGCTGCAGTTTGGTTAATGGAACAATATCAGTCTGGCATTGAAGAAACAAAGTCTTAATATATTTTTTTATATACTTATTAAAAATTTTGACTTTAGATGTAAATTAATAATCATTTATTTTGTTCACTTTTTTTTCAATTTCAATTTAAATTTAGTACTGGTACTCCTAATGTAAATATAGTCCAGTCAAATTAGATCTGCGATAGATCGATGAATTTTGATTACGATAAATGTAATCGTAGTGTTATCTAGATATAAATATTTTCTTATGTGATTTTATGTAAACTACATGCAATTGCATTTGGTATAAATCTACCTACTGGTATTATACTTTTGTTTGGGGATAATTTATAAACTTCTCATACCTATTTGTAAATAATTTTTTTAACCCTGTTATTGACTTGACTTGATATAATTAAACAATTTTATTAAACTGTTTAATTTCCCAGAATAGGTTTCTTTCAATAAAGTGTGGTAAGGTGTACCAAATTCTCTGATTAAATATTAATTGTTTGTTTCTTGAATTTAGAGTACTGTAAAGCTGAAAGCGCCAGTTTCGCCTGTATGATACTGGTAATCTAACCTGAGATATAACGAGCTAGCCGAGGATTAGTAAGGTGTTCAGTTTTGCGTACTACGTAACAGTACGTAATATTCTTTTAACTTTGACGTGGATGAACGTCGCATATTTGGCAATCAACGTCACAGATTTCAATTTCACATATTTGACTATCAACGTCGCAAACAACCAAGAGATGCAAGACCTAAAGACTCTTAACTTGTAAATTGTGTACTCTATAAGAAACAAGAAAAACTCAGCTATAAATTGTTATTTCTATCATCATGAGTTTAACAAGGATGATTTTGATGACTGGATTTAGTTTGTCAGGGGTTATTTTGGAGCCCGGATCCGAATATTAGATTTCAGAGACGGATGTACTCGCAACAAGAATTATTGCGTATTTTAATCCAAAATAAAGCGGTGTAAATTTTAGTCAACTAATTGAACTTTTGATGTTCTCATAAAATGAATCCATTCTTTTTTACACGTCAACAACTAAATGATGCATTCCCTACTAAAACAAAGTAAACAAACAAGCAGATGAAAATAAATAATTATTTTAGGTATTTATTTAACACATGTACAAAAAAGAATTATTTCTTTAACTTATAGAGATCGGGAGGTCGATTCATTAGGTGTTTACAATATCATATTATATCTACGTAAAAGTCATCTGGAATTTATCGTTGCGTCCCGATCTCCACATTAAAGCACAAAATATCAATTTAAAAATATACAGATGTAGAAAATAAAAAGAGGGCATTTTTATCTAGGTCAAGTTAAGAGTGCGTATTCACCAAGTATCCAACTTAAATCTATCAATCGTTGTTAAAATTTTCTTTTTAGTAAATATTAAAAAACGAAAACTAATAATTCATCCTAAATATTATACATATCCAGATCTAATATATAAAATCACAGGCAATACTAATGAGTATTTTTTTTATTAACAGTAAATTATTTAGTTTCATAACATTACACCAAATAAAATATACATACGTATTTCTTATTAATAAAAAAAAAACCGCATCAGTATATTAAATCCATATGATATTTAAGATGGAGTACATATTTGTTTTCATTTTTAGTTTTCATGAATAAAAACTTTTAATAGCGATTTAAAGTTTTATGTTGATAATCCTGGCGACGAGGGCGTGCAAACGCGGCCTTTAATACTATTCCATCCCCACTTATTTTAACGTCCGATCTAAAGTACGATACAAGTCTAATGTAATTCCTGTAGTTAACCTGCGAACGCTGCGGGTGTAGTATGTATACTTTTTAAACCAGAGAATATTGTCGTGGAACATTTTGGAAATGTCACGTCCACTTCCCCCTCGAAGAATTACTGTACAACGATAGATAAAAGATTTCCCGAAGTTAGCGTTTTATGGCACAGAACTTCGGTTCAATATTTATGAGAAAATACTGTTATGGACAGTGAAACTACAGATTTTAGAGCATATTGCAACTGAAAATCATAAAACACGTATGAGTGATGATAGTGCTACTGAAAGACAAAAACAATTTAATTTGAATTTAGTTAAAATGATGGCGGCATGTAACATTTCGTGGCCCAAACTAGATAACCCTCATTTTAAACAGTTTCACCAAAATTGTGCTAGTGAAAAGTACAATAATTACTGTGCCTGCGGAAGTTACATTAAGGAAAAAATATATATCGCCAGTGTGCAACGAAATTAAAGCAGATATTGTTTCTGAGTTGCAAGACAAATACGTTATGGGTTAGTGTAGATGAAACCGCTGACGATAGTAGTCAGAACATCGCAAATATATTCTTAGGGGGGAATGGATGAGCAGTGTCAACAGGCTTAATGTCAACAAAGGCGTTAAAGCGTTCGCACATTATGCGGTTGCGGTGCGATTTACCGCATACGGCAAATCGCACCGCAGCCGCATAGAGCTTTAATACAAAACGATTAATTATTATACTACATGCGATACCGCAGGGATTTATCGCATGCAGTAAATCGCACCGCAATCGCATAACTGCCAATGCTCTTAGAACGCATAAATGCACAAACGATATGTGCAAGTATTTACAGCGATATGCTGGATCCGTTCCTGATATTGATGTCGTATAATATTCGAATTCGGGCTCTAGTTATTACAGATGTACAACAGAAATCCAAATAATGTGAAAAAATATACTATATTCCGACAAATCGAATTTCTGTTTAAATGACATCGTCAACAGACAATATTGTAGGTACTGGGCACAGCATAATCCACATTGGATGAAGGAAATACCCAGAAGGTGAATGTATGGTGACAGAACTCAGGGTCATTAATTATCATATTAAACGTACCTGAAAATTTTCAAGATTTAAAACATATGTAACCAACGGAAATTGCAAATTTTAAGCGCCTGTATTTGTTAGAAGGGTTTTTATATACATTTTTGAACTATTTTATTGAATTTATACATAAATAAATATCTAAAATAATTGTAAAGTTCTGTTTATAGACGTTTACATATTTATCATAAATTAAAAAAAATATTGTTACGCCACTGGACTATGTAGACTGGTTAGACGGAACTAGAATTGTACAAGAATGGCCAGAAATGTTCTGAAAAGTTCTCGAACATTCCATTGACAATTAGTATAGATAATTGAATTTCGTCAACACAAAAAGTAGTATAGACCCTAAATAAAAGTTTCTAGTGCTGTTTCGAGATTTTTCTGGAACATTCCATTATTAAAATAGACTGTTGCAACAAATGGAACAATCGAGAAAGATGATGGAAGACAAAGAAAGAAGAAGACAGGACGAAAAAGAGGAACAAAAAAAGATAGGAAGAAAAAGAAAATTTAAGAAAAATGATGGAAGGCTTAGATATAAGACAACAGGAAGAATTAATAAATATTATGAAGGGACAACAGCAAGCCATGCTCTCGGTAACTGAAAAATTGAAATAAGATGTACGGACTGAAGTCATGGAAGTTAGGGAAAAGTTTGTGAAGTTGAAGGAGAAGTAGCCCGATTGAAACAAGAGTTAAGAGAGAAGGGAGGCCAATTGGTATTGTCGTCTGGTACTATAACAAATAACTGGAATAATGAAGAAAAAGCAACATCGTTGGTAGATCTGTTTCAAATAATTCCTGCAGCACAGCAACAAAACTTTATCATTCTGGAGGCAGCGTTAGAACTAAGATATGGCGACCAACATCTAGCCCAAGTATATCAGGCTCAGCTGAAATCACGCAGACAACAGGATGGAGAAAGCCTCCAGGAGTTCGAGGCTGCTGTGAAGAGATTAGCCCATTTAGCCTATTTTGATGCACCAATGGAGTTTCAGCAACAGTTGGCAATTGGAGTATTTATTGATGGAGTAAGGGACCATGAGGTTAGAAGAATCCATAAATTAGCTAGGCACAAGCGAAGTAGTGAAGCGCTAGTACATGCACTTGAAATTAAGGCTGTCTATAAGGATACCACACAATCGAATTAGAGCGTACGAGCCGTGAGTGTGGAGGAAGACAAGCCAGATAACACAACCCAAAATCTGATATCTGATCTACACAAGATGATATCCAATTACTAACAAAATCTCCAGCCGAGACAAGACCAACAAAATAGTGTAAGGCTGAATGGAATTATCCGCTGTTATAAATGTGGCAATATGGGCCACATTAAGAGAAACTGTCGTCGCCGCAGCCCACAAGGGGTAAATGCTGCTGTGGTTGAGGAGCCACAGGAAAACTAAAGATGGCTGGCACTTTGGGGGCTGCGCTGGCCAGGAAATGTTGTGACCCCCGAGAAATAAAAGTTTCCCAACTTCGGAGAGTTCAAAGTAATCTGCTGTTGGAGTGTTATGTAAATAGGAAGAAATGTGTCTTCACAATCGATACAGGAGCGACGTCATCAATAGTACGAGCAGGATTCATAATGGGTCTCAAAGTAAATAAAGGGCAAAATAGATTAGTCATTCGGACAGCTACGGGAGATAGGGCTGTGGTTCATAAGGAAGTCGACATGCAGCTGCAGATTGGCCGTTTATGTTTTAAACACCAAGTTATCGCGGCTGACATTACAAATGACTTCATCTTGGGATTAGACGTTATGGAAAAGTACGGATTTGTAATTGACGTGGAAGAATGAGTTCTCAGGATTGTAAATGAAGGAATTATTCTTTCAACGGCAGATGAAAAGTTCCATAATATTAGGCTACTAACTTCGAAGATAGTAAAAATTCCTGCACACAGAGAAAGTAATTGAGGGGAGTCCTGGAGGAAAATACTGTGGGATACCGCTTTGGTTTGCTGAGAAGGATGACTCAATTAAAATGACAGACAAATTGATCCTTGCAAGGACTTTAACACAGACTAGACAAGATTCCCATTAGAGTGGTTAACATAAATTCCCACTTAGTGACGTTCAAAGAAGGCGAAGCTATTGGCACCCAAGAACCAGTCACATGAATTGGAAGATGTGAAGAACAAATCGTTGGAGCTTCGTCAACAGATATGGACTAAGAAGTTATCAAAATGTTAAGTGCTCAGTTAGAACATTTAACTCCAGATGAAGGTGGTGCATATGAGAGACTAGCCAAGTATGCAGGGATTAATGAATTGCCTGATCGGGACGTTCAGGCTTAAAGAAGGGGCATTTTTACGCCACTGGACTGTGTAGACTGATTAGACGGAACTTGAATTGTACGAGAATGGCCGGGAATGTTCTGGATCGTGCATAGATGTAATATATAAAGGGACTGTACGTCCACGAGCTCAGTCTTAAGTTGGAAGTGAACGTGTGAAGAAGAAATAAAATAGCGGTTTATAAATGTTAATTGTGATTACAGTTAAGACAGTCAATAATATATTGTTGCTAAATGTTAATTAGTAAATAAAGTAGTGAATAAGTGTTACCTGGACTTTCAATCAACGAATCTACGAGGTGTTTGTGGAGATAGCAAACACGTAACAATATCTTAATTTGTTGTATATAATGAATAGTCATTGGTCATTAGGACAATAATGTGTTATGCAGATTTATGTTTATTAACGTTATATTACTATGAAAAACTATGAAATACAGTAAAAAAATACATGTTATGTTCATTACTAAATTGGAATACATTTGAAAATGTCGTAAGATGTGGTATACGGCGATTGGAAAACGTCTACAATATTTTTGCAACTCACCCGTTTTTTTCGCAAAAACCACACACAAAAATATTATCTTAACCTCATAATAGAGCCGTGAGGAAGGTTAGAAGTTTATCTAAAATTTTTTAGACGTTTTGCCAGATTTATTACAAGACATTGATACTTGGAGCATGTCGTATCAGCATGATGGTGCTCCATTGTACTGTACCGGTCAGACATGATTTGAATCAGCATTATCCCAATAGATATCCGTCGAAGAGTTCTGGTTAATTGGTCACCGAAGTCTCCCGATCTTACACCTTTGAAATATTTTTTTATATGGCCAACTCAAGTCAGAGGTGTACAACGATTAATTCGATACAAGGGAACAGCTATTACAAACATATATTAATGTATGTAATAGCATTAGAAATAACTTGGAAATGGTTGATAGATCGATGGAAAATATTTTATAGCGTTCTCAAAAATGTATTGACGTTGGGGAATGGTAATTTGGGAAATCTGTTATGATTTTAATTAATTGCATCGTTCTATTAATTAATTTGTTTTTTTAGTTGTAAATGTTGTAAGTTGTTGCTTAATAATAATAAGTTCCATTTTGACTTTATTTTATCAAATTAAAATTGCCAACCTTCATCTTTAATATTTTAATATCATTTCTTATAGGTGTTCAATAACTAATTTTAATTGTGCTTGTTAATACACAAGCATCATTATTAACATTATTTTTTTTCTTCTGAAAGAAATGGAATTTTGAAGGTAATTTTAAAAGCTTAGAAACGCTGCATATAGAAAAAAACAAATAACAAGCTCTTCTTATCAATAATAACTTCTTTGTTTCTTATTATTTTATTTCAAAAATGATTTACGTAATGTGAATAGCAAATAAAATGTACTTAATCATGGAATTTCAAGCATGTCCAGTCCTTCACAACCATTGATTTTTCAATAAATGTGCATTTCTTGTCCAAAAAAATTAAGACGCTTAATTAGTGTAGGGTATTTAAGTAATTGATTGATTTATTTGTAGAATTTAAAATTTGGTTAATCAATATTTTTGAAAATTTATTAGAGAATAACTTTAAACGTACCATCAAATACTATGACTTTATTTTATACACTGGTCCATTGACTTTTCAAACATTTACTAATATTTACTAATTAATGATATACGGAGTGATGTTACCGGCACTGAGAGCAACGTTATAAAAATTGAGTTCGGTCCTGGAATTTTTCCAAAGTAAACTATGCTTTCGATTTGACTAAAAGAGAATATTTTTTGTATCAAATTTTATTCAAATATTTAAAGCCGTTCCAGAAATATGGCCGACCAGAGTTTCAGTCAAAAACGGTTAAAATTCAATGGTAAATTCGGGAACTCACTTATCACTCCATCTCCCATTACACTATGTGGCATTAAATATGAAACACCCTATATAATGATAAGTATATGTAGTACTTTAACTCAACTAAAAATGTTGTGATAATGTGATTGATTAATTTACTGTTGTAAAAAAATTGTTTTACGGAAAATGAATTAATAATTCTTTATAGCAACTCATGTAATAGGTTTTATGAGGCAACAATAAAGGATATTTTGAAAAGCTTATTATAAAAATCGTCTCTCTAAAAATAGTTTAACAATGTGGGAATTCATTACACGAAAGCCATAAAAACAAAAAATAAATCTATCTGAATGTGGGTAATTTAAATGTATTGGTTGTAATAATATATTAAATAGTCCGTTTTAATGGGCGGAAGAGTTGTCTCCTCAGCCACTCGACCGGTAAAGAGATCCACTTCAGATAAACCAAAGCAGATAGATCCATTTATAAACCAAAGTGTGTACTTTGTAATTCACGACCACACGGTGAGATGGATGAAAAATTCACAAACAATTTGGTCGTTAAAATTTATTAACAACAAATTCCAATTGCGTCAACGCTTTGGTTCATTCTACTCATCTTTGGGGCTGCAAGAACCACATTCAGTTTTAAATTTTATGTAAAATAATAATAGAGCTCCAGTCATTGTGGGAAATATTTTTTACTCCCCAAAGAGGTTTAGGATATACTTGAGAGTGCCAAATATAGTTAGTGGATAGGTATGAAGGCGAATGCCGTTGTCATTCCACCAGTCTGTACGTACAAGCATCCTGTACAGAGGTACAAAGGTCACTGATGGCAAAACGGGGCCGGCCTCATTTGCACTACAGCAGCTACTCCTAGGCAAGAGATTTACTTTACTTTTTTTCTGTAGATAATCTAATGCTGAATATATTTGTTATTTTTTCCCCTATTATAAAGAGTGTCAACGGAAGGTGAAAACAGCCTGCCATTTACTTGTCTTTTAAGTTAGAATTTCGAAATTTGAAGCCCTCAAATGATATAACATTACTCACATTTTGGCTATTTCGTTCATCTCAAATCACTTCCTGTTTAACTGGAAGTTGTCACAATTTTGTTATTTGAATTGGAACACTATTTTTTTTTTCACATCACCAGATTCTGCTTAAAATTCTCTTTCCAATGATACATTATATATCGATATTTTATTTTAAGATTCCAATGATACATCATATTATGTCTATATTTTATTTTAAGATAACCTCAAAACAGGCAATAACTGCAAACATTATGAAAACTGTGATTTAATGTATTTTTTTTATTTTCACCAAGTAGGTATGGTATCTACGAAATGATTGAACATTTTTCAACTGGCAGAATTAGTTAGGAACATTGAGATAATGGTGCCAAAATATCGTAGTTTAATTTCTATGCACATATCTTGAAAAAAATCGTGGTTTTCTAATTCTTTTTTATAGCAGCTCCTGAATTTTAATATTACCGATGAAATTCACATTAATTCCCTTTTAAACGCACCCATTAATTTAATAGTTTTCAGAAAATTGGTCGAGTAACAATTTATTTAAAATTGTTTATGGAATCAAATTCCAAATTTCAAAATGCTAACTTAAAAGACAAGCAAATGGCAGACTGTTTTCACTTTCCATTGACACCCTGAATATATATTTTTAGAGATATTCGCAGAAACACAAGTAAAATTGCTTCGAAGACTCTGGAGTAAGAGTATTTTTCAATTTTTCTTAATACCGTTACGTTTTAGGCAAAATAAGAGAGAAATTCTTTGTAGAACGGCAAAGATTTTTTGTAAAAAAATATTTATTTTATATTATTACGATTAGCATAGTATTGATGAGGGTCACTAATATCAAAAATACATGGCCCAAATTTACAGGGGATTTTAGGCCGAATGGTAAAGCCTATATTAAATGCACTTACTTTTTTTAGTATACGAAATGTGTGCTAAACATTTTTTTCAAAGTAACTTTGTAATGAATTCTTTTGTATTATTAGATTAAAGAGTATTAGAACATATTTTATATTTTTCAATTATTTTGTAGTATTATGTTCTTCAACTAATCCAGTTGTTTTTTAGCTGTGTAGGGTTAATCGAAGTTTTTCTGTACATCTACATTTGTTACTACGGCACTCAATTTTGCAGTTGCAAAATGGAAGGTTTATATCTGTGAGCAACAGAGGTGGATTTTCCGTTACAATGGGAGACGGAATTTTCCAGCAATTTTTAGCCATAGTCTGTTGGTAGGGGGCAGAATTCGATTTGGAATACGTGCATTTAACCAAAAGTAAGTTCGATAGTGGATACGAAAAATTTGTTGGCTTAAAGATTGATTACACATGTAGAACTATGTGCCGGCTGCGCGCAGCTCGTGCTGTATTGTAAAAAATCGCGGAGAGATTGTTTCCGTTTGAATTATATCAACAAATGATTTTTAAATCACACATAAAGGATTGTGCAACGACTGTGTGACCGTGCTGCCATGGAACTTGTTGCTCTTGCTATAAAAATGTTGTGTATCAGATATTTTCTTCGTTTCTTTTCGTGGTTTCTTCTTCATGAAACAGATACAATCCGCAAGCAATTACAACGTCCTCCTCTATCTGATCCATTTTATTTTATTAAATTATATTTATATCTGCATTTTCGAATTTTATACTAAACTAAACACAGAACAGCATACGAACATTGCGAACAGACTGGTATGTGTGAAAGCTCACGACATAATATATATGATAGTCGGTGCTTTGATGCTGTGTTTTGTTGATGGAAGTTTATCAATAATGGATGGAACTTATCGACAAGCACTGCTGTTGACTAGGTGCAACTTCTTGTTTGTTAAAGCAAAATATCTTCAGCTAATTTTCAGTCGAACAGAATTGTTGATCATGGAGCAGAATACGATGGTATCATTGAGTTGGTTAAGAGCTGGTGGTTTTTCAGATGCAATTAAAGCTTACTCAAGTACGCACCGTGATTTCTTTCTCCTTCAGATACCACACGAGAAAGCAGATACTTGATTTGTTACATGCAATGAATTGTGTGAAAGCCAATCACAACTAAGTCGTTGTCACTTAAGGCATACGATGTATTGGTTCTATTCCATCACTTTATCGAGCTCGTACCTCCATCAGTCTGGATATTCACAGTAATTGCAATGAAGCAAAAGTTACCATTACACTCGTATGGACTTAAGAATTGATCGAAAACTGCTAGAAAAAATACTAGTTCTACTTCAGAACTATCAGTTATACCCAAATATAGGCGTAGAAAAAATCTTATCGGATACAGCAATTAAAAGGTTCCAGAAATTCATAGCCCTCTTGTATTGTTGTAATAAATGCAAGGTTAAAAAGTCCGTGATAGAGCTAATAGTGTTTAAATATGATCGCTTGATATGCTCTCAGACAAAAGATGCATTAACGCAACACATTCTCACCCATTATCAAACATATCATATTTGGCTCTGCCCACTGCAAGTGACAATGGCTGGATTTGCAGGAGGACTCTCTGCTTCCGATTGCAGTGACTATTAACCCCACATCGCACACAGATATGTACAGTTTATTTCAGACTTATTTGCAACATAAAAAACGTCGGCGTTGGTGCAGATGCACAGAAAATAAGTTTCGGTGCACAGAAATGTGTAATAATGGTGATGTATTCTTTAACCAGCTAAATGGTCCCATAATGCTAGAAGAACAACTGGATGATTCAGTATGCATTTCAACTGAATAATTCAATTCATATCGAAAATCGTGGAATATATTTAATTTATAGTATTAACAAAAGAAATCATGATTTGGTACTTCGTACTTTTTATATTATACTGAAATAAGTTATGTAAAACAATTTTTGCTATATTTTTTTTCTATTACTATCCTAAAGACAAATAAAAATTTATAACTAGTTACTTAGAAAGAAAGAAATGTTCAGCAAAGAATACAATATAAAAGTATAAGATGTACATTTAAAATAGGCTCTAACTGGACTATGTCTTATTGAAACTCGATCACCCTCATCATTTATTTAATAAATATGTTAAAAATGTCTGATGTGGCCAGCATATAACTTTCTTATACCAGTATATATCATTCTGATCTAAAAAATCATTTTTTTAATTATTCACTTACCTCAATTAAATTTTAATAGTGTATCTTGAAATATTTCATAAAAATTTTTAAATAATTAAATATCAGCGTCAATAATAATTCATGTCATATATTTTAATAATTTTTTGTTATTGACATTGACATTTTTGTAACTAAATTAGACCTTTCAAACGTCAAACTGTTAAATTTATCCTAACCCCATTTTATGAGACCAAATGTGCAAAATATTTCAGTTTAAATATATTTTATTCGCTTGATATCGTAGAGATGATTTATCATCTTTCATTAAGAATATATATTTTTGTAAAGTCAAATACAAAAAGTTTGGGTCCTGTGGACTTGCAGCTGGTCAATTTGACTCATCACCGAATTTTTCATTGTCTTTGGCCTTTAGAACAAGTGTACCAAATTTGAAAGCTTTATCCCAAAATCTGTGGCTGCTATCGCGATACTACAGACATGCGGACAGATTTTTTCAAAAAGTTATGTTTTTTTCATTATAATTCGTCGAGATACGTCCAGAAATGCAATAAAATTTTTTATTTTTTTTCCCGAAATTGTACCTTTTTCTTTCATTCATTATGTCTCCTCTGGTGGTACCACATTCACCAAATTTAATGTGTCACCTAAAATGTTGTTGACAATCTTAACTGCCAAATTTGGAAAGTCTCCTATTAGTATTTTTTGAATTATCGTGGATGCAGACATACACACACACATCCACACTCACGCACCGACAGACATCATTCGGAAAATAGTCAGAATGAACATATCAATCAAAATCTCGATGTCGAAAAAAAATATATACGATTACTATACGTCCTTATATATTACTATTATTATTATAAGAAAGTAAAAAAGAAAAATAGTTCATACAAAAAATTGTTGCAATAAAAATGATTTCTTGTAGTTTCTCCAAAAAAAGCAATGCTAAAGAATTTAAAATGGTAACCAATTATTATAGATACTGATTATTCAGAAACTCCAACTTTCAGTACAGTAGAACATCCCCGTTAAATTCGATTTAAGGGCATTATAAAAATTATAAAATACAAATTGATCGTATTTCGGCTAAAACACAAATACTTTTATTACGTCAATTATTTCAGTATTAGGTTTGCTACGTATTCTCTCTACAATAATGTTTTAATAAAATTGTATGTAAATTTAAACTCAGGTTAAGTTAGAAATTCCGCATGCATAAAAAATTCACAAACTGTAATTTAACGCAATTTTAAAATATTAAAACACGCCAGAGACTTGAGACGATACTACTTCCGTGTTGCTCCAGTGCTAGCTTTTAATTTTATTTTAATTCCGAAAGTTCATGTAGCAGCACGGTGAAATATAATTCTCTTAGAAAATTACCTAGGAACTTTGGCATCCGAATTTTATTGCTTTTTAATTAAAATACCACAATAAAAAGATGTGGAAGTTTTGAAGCAATACTTAATATTTATTTGTTTATTTTACAATACTCTCCTACAGATTACAAAAAATCCAATTACAGAGCAGTAATCATCTACGAAAAATATATACAACAAACATTATAATTTAAATTCAAATTCAGATTTATTAAGCACTTTTAGTTTGGTACATATAAATCTTTTAATTTGTAGAGTATGAATGTAAAATTAAACAATTGTTTATGTGCACCTAGATGACTAAACATCCGTATGCCTTAGTATTAACAAAAGAAAGAAGTATAAGTAGAAATGAAGATTAAGATGATTAAAATTAAAACATGTACTTGCAAATATTTACAAAAAAAAAACAAAAACATCCAAAGGATGTAACAGTAATTTATATCCGTTTTATTTAACTAATGCTAAACTAAATCTAATTTAAAATATTTTTTTTATAGTTGACACTACAGTATACACATATATTTGACTAAAACAGCTTCATGAAACTGATAATTCTGTGAAATATATCTCATACAGCTATGATTAAATTTTTTTAAGTTTGACATAGATTTTATTTCAATTGGAAGGATATTATAAATTTTAGGTGCAAGATAATTTAAGAATCTTAAGTTAATATTTGAATTACTACAGGGTATAGCTAAGTGCTTGTTTATTTTATTTCTGGTTGCATAAGAATGATTTACATAGTTTCTTAGGTCCTTATTTTTCTGTACAATAGTGCATGTGTTTAAGACATATAAAGAACGAACATCTAGAAGTACATTAGAATATAGCAATCGAGAGGGATACATTTTATTTTTTCGAGAAATAATTTTTAAAATATAGTTCTGTACGACATTTAATTGTTTTAAGGATTTATGTAAAGTCCACCCCATACAACTATTCCGTATCTTATTAAGGACTTTGTAAACACCCATTAAAAGTGTCTTCCCTAGTATCTCTCTCAGAGTATAACATTTGTATATTAATTTGCGAATGTTGTTGCTGAGTCTTTGAACATGTTGGTCCCATTTAAGATTTTAGATACTCCTAGAATTAGTACCCCATATTTAATAAAATGCAATAATTACCATATAAAAACATAAAATGGACATAAATTTATGAATTTACTTAATAGAAATGATTTTAACTCATTTGGACTGGTGTGAAAAATATCCATATCTGAATAAAGACTATCAGAATTGTGACATGTTTTAGATAATTGGGAACAGTTCACGACACTCGTGCGAGAACATGGTAAATAAAAAGTTGTACGGTTGCTGAGACCTGAAGAAAAATAATGGACCAATAATGTTACAATGCGACGTATTAGGATATTAACTATAACGTGTCAAATATTTAAACGGTTTGTGCAGGTTTGATCTTGTAAGAAAAATTCGAAAAAAAAAACGGAAATTCAAAAGACTGTAGTGTGTAAAAGTTACACTTCTGTAACATCAGGTTAGTCAAAATGAACTTTAGATATATCACAAAATTATAATCTCAATACTTGCATAGGAAAATAATATTTAGGACCGATGTGCATAATCTTAATGATCGGTTCAAAGGTTTGCTAACTCTTCCACCTCATCGTATTTTAAATCGTTTTTATTGACAAAACAGTGTCAACAATAAAATATTTAATTATGTATTGTTCTATTTTAGCTCCATTTTCATGTCTATAGTTCATATTTTACATTCATTTCGATTAGACAGGAATATATGGTACTTTTTATTAATTATTAATGATTACAGGGTTATTTCTGTCGTTAAAAATTATTGCTTATCTAATAATTATGTTTCTCTTTTTTAGATACTATACGAGTTACAGCAATTTAACTTCGTCGTTTCCTTTTTTGTCAATACATTTGTTAATTATTTTCTAAATCTATGCGATTAATCCCAATGATTTCATTAATAAGGTGAAAAATATTTAGGCTCATGAAGGTGAAATTTAGATTTCCTTTGATGTCTTATCGTCAACTAAGTAAACTTTGCATGAAACATTTCCTTCGATTCAATAATGGCGGACAAAATTTTTTTTTGGTAACATGTACCCGAATAGTGTATACCACTGGAATGAAGCCTTCTGATTACAGAAATGAGAAGCAAAAAATCGTAACGTTTTTTTGTTACATTAATAAAACATCATGGACAGGAATAACATTATTGTTAATTTTACTAATCTATTTATTGCTATATATCAATAATGTATATTACATATATTAGTCTTACATAGATATATCTACAAAGATAGAGAATAATTTTTGAAAAACATATGGTCAGTTCATTTTCTCTTTTATGGTGGGTCAAATCGTCTCGTTTTAAGAACCAACAGTAATTACCTATCATGGCTGGATCCCATCGTCCTTGATAACGAATTTCCATTGTCCTGATATCTTGATGAAACCTTTCTCCTTGCTTGTTACTTACAGCAACCAAATTTTAAGGAAAATAATCTGAAAATCGGTTGACCCTGCAGGCCATCCCTGAAACTTCCCGCTATTTTCGAGCTTAAAGCGTTCAAAAATATACGTAACAGTTAATTTTTGAGCTCTCCGAGCTCAAAATATTATACACATACATTTTTGAGCTCTACGATTAGGTGAAAAATCTCGAAGTTATATTAAAAAAACAATTTTTAACTTCCCGCTAAGAAAATTGAAAATTTTCAGAAATCGGGAAGTTATTGGTTTCACCCCGATTTTCGAAAATCGAGTTTTGTCAGATCTCGACGTTTTGAGGTTCTAAAAAGCTATTCTGACTATTCCCACGATGGTGTCTGGGCTGTATGTATGTGTGTGTGTATGTAAACCTCTTATAACTTTTGAATGGCTTGACCGATCGAAACACGGTTTACTGAATTCTAAAGAGCTTGACTCAACTTAGATTTCCTGAGAATTAGAACCGATTCGGTCCAGTAGATTTTGAGAAATCTCAGAAATAAAATTTTCAAAAATTTGTTTCTTTGGAATATCTTTTAGACTACTGAACCGATCAATTCCAAAATCTAATCAACTCTTCTCCTTATAAAACAACGTCGATCGTCGCAAACCGCATCAAAATCAGTTCATTCGTTCGAGAGATATCGATTACGAAAAATTCGCAAAAAAACTGTTTCTTTGAAATAACATTCAAAATTCCTGCTCGGAGAGCTCAAAAATTAACTAATACGTATATCTTTGAGTGCTTTAAGCTCGAAAATAGCGGGAAGTTTCAGGGATGGCCTGCAGGGTCAACCGATTTTCAGATTTTTTTGTAATTTTTTGAACTTTCCATATTATAAAATGCGGAAAATGTTGCATTTTTTTTTTCTAAAAGTCGTAATCTTTGTTTCTTTAGCCAGTAAGTTCCACCCCTTAAGTCGGGAACCAAGAAGTTATGCTTGTTGTTTTAACAGCCCCAAGTCACGTACCAAATCATTTAATTCATTTTGAACAATTATGTGAGGGCCACCAAAACTTCTAGAATATACAAAGAGTCGACACACTAGTCTGGGCTGTCTGAAGAGTCGTTACTATTTCCATTACCTCCCAAAATAATATTTTGCTAATCTAAAGGAGCAGGCAGCAGTGGTAAGTCTGCTGCATTGTGAGGAACAGGTCTTAGGGCTGATGGCAAATTCGGATATTTGATTTTTTGGTTTTTTTCTTGGAATATCCCTCAGTTCCTGTTACGCAAAAATAGCAATCATCGAAATGATTGGTTGGTTCTTGCCATACATTAGAACCACAAAAGTCATGCTTTTTCTTTTCCCTTTCATCTACTGCACTAGTGACACGCCACAACTTACACAACAAAGGTGCTTGTCTTGATCTCCGACTAAAACTCCAAAATATGGAAAATACGATTTTATCACATTATCAGACAATGGACTCCCTTGTAACTTCACAACGAATTCTCCACAAATGTAACTTGTAGGTGAGGTTTTGCAACTTCGACGCGTTTGCCTGGACATTTTTGTCGTAATAGAGTTATGTAGACAAACAAAAACACTTAACAGACACAATTGGTCACTTGGAAGGTCAAAAACAACAAAACAAGACTGATACTGAATGTCCCACCTTATTTTAAGTTGCTCTTCTAAAATAGAGTCTATTGTGTTCATACAAAAATGGTACGTATTAGGACTTGTTGGATAATTTTTTAGTTAATAGGGAGGTATTAACAATATGAAAACAGTAGTGTGAACTGTTCAAAAATTGCCGGCCAGTGTAATTTCTTTGAACAATATGAAGGAACAAAAATAGATTTGTCATTATTCATTGACAGTCTCTTCATGAATAGATTCAAAAGATAAGCAAATGAAGAATTCATACCCAATCCCCAGGGATTAGGTATGAATATGGATATGTGGATGATATTTTTGCAGTGTTTGATACAAAAGTCACTCGTATTGACAACTCTATTTCTAAATTAATTTGTCGTTTCGGGTTAGTTAAATTCACATATGAAATTGACAACTTTGAACAACTTATTCATGGCAAAAAAATCCCAATTTGGTATCTTATCACGACGAATTTGCACGTGTGAGAACTCACACTATAAATAAACACCCTCAACAGAAACTGTAAGACATTCATATATTTATTAAGAAGGTTGCAGTTGCAAGTTTCAACGTAATTTGTGAACATCCTCAAGTTCAGCCGTTCCGTCTCTGTGATGCGGAAAATACGTCGTAATTCTAAAGAAAACACTAGAATAAGGATAAGAAGGAAAAAGGAAGAAGGACTGAAAGCACAGTAAGCATGTGGTTATTAGCCAAAAGTTTAATAATGTAGTAGGCGACGTACGTAATGAATGTCTAAATCTCACGTGGGACTGAACTGAACTCTTCATGCATAGCTTAGTGTGCGCTGAAATGCGCTGAAATATTAAGCTTTTCTGCTTTTACTTTTAAGCCTGAAAGCGGACTTTATTTTGCTCAGCAGTTACGCAATTAATTGTATCCAACCTTTGCGATAATTACGCCTTTAGTACTTTGAGGATTACAAACATGAATGTTAATATTAGACAAGAGGGTGGAAATTATTCAAATATTAATTAACTTCTGCGAATAAGGTGAAGTCCAGACAGGAGCCAGTTTCGTTTAATTAATTTGTATCATGTTTGTTTCTAGATAAAAACATGAGAATTTAATTCACTGGGACGTTATATTCATCACTATCATCATGTGAAAGTAAAAAAAACAGACCCAAGTTCTTTGATGTGCACAATAGCCACATTTGGATATCAAGATAATGAAAATAATTACACTTTACGTAATATACAACCCACCATTTAGCCTTGAATACTAAAAAAATACCCTTTCATTTTACTGACAATGGTAATAAAAAAATATATCATATTGTTTCCAAATGGTTTAGTCTTTCTCGAGACAATAAAGATAATTCCTGGAAACCATGTTAATGTAATATTAATACTGCATGAATATAAATATAAAAAACTGTTGTGCTGTGTCTATCAAATACATACTGTTTATATATATGTAGTATGGAACAGTTAGCTCTTGGAAAAAAATACTGATCGACTTTGACCTGAAAAATTACTAAAATTATTTACAAGACAATAATAAATAACATCACTAACTTTTATGTTTTTCGTTGGTATATCAGTAATTTTTTTTATGGAACACTATATTTTCTCCGTTATTTCATCAGATAGAGAAAAAATTGGCGTCCTAAAAAAATCAAATTCCAGATTGTGATAAAACTGGACACTTTGAGACCAGAAAATAACAAATTATTCGAATCGGCATGTCGTCTATATGTCTGTGTGCTTTTAGTATATGGCGTGATATTTTTTTCTCGAACATGGCTTACCGTATATATCTGAAACTGTACACCATATACAGTATGTCTAAGAACTCTTCGGCTAGTTAGAAAAAGAATACGTGCGATAGCTGAGAACTAGGATGAAATGAGATAGAATGAGACACGCCGGGCGAACGCAAGAACAGACTGTGGTGTGGTGGGGTGGATGGTGATTCGTTTCTAACAAGAAGTGCTTCATCTGGCTTTAGCCAATCAAAATTTTGATGTCACAAAACATCACGGTGACGTCATTGGCAGATAATTATTTGTCTTGGTTATTGTCCGCTCCTATGTTCAGTCGTGACAATATGCATTTCGAATTGCACTTCTAGTTGGTGTCGATCTATTTGAAAACATATTTCCAAATAAATTTTGTATTCGACGTTCTGATATGTCGTTTTGATGCTATATCATAATTTGATATTTTTCTTCTCGCGTATAATAAATTATTTTTCGAGAATGTGTGAAATTTTAATAAACATCCCACACATCCCTTTACGTACCATACATTTCTTGAAATGATGAGCAGGGCGGGTAGAGTCATCTACGATATATCGTGACTCCACGATTACTGCTACATCAAACTCGCTTGTTTAATCGATCTTTGTTAACATTTGACTGAATTTTCCAGTTTGCACACTGGATTACTCGTATATCTGGAAGGTCGAGTTAGAACTTTATTGAATACTAGTAAAATCAATGCAATGAGAGTCCAAAGAAATTTTGAATTATAATTCAAAAAGTGTTTCAAATAAAAATGATTCAGATTGAGAAGTTTCGTTGAAAAGATTTCTTGAAAATTTCTAATCAGAATAACTTTAACCGAGAAATCCGGTGCTAAAATTAATTTTTTCACGCATAAATTAATATTTTTAATAAAGACTATTTTTTCTACAACCATGCTTAAACAGCTACTTTTCCGTACGCATTTTATTTCAAAAGTTTCCCGCACTAGTGTTGGAAAGCAATATTTTCCCACACTAGTGCGGGAAAGTTAATATTTTCTAAATTATTACTTTATAATATATTTTACATCTAGTAAATTAACCTGCTTAATTATAGTAAACCCAATTGCGAATGGAAATGACTTTTTTCGAAAACTGTCATTAAAAGTTGACATGATATTTATTAAATGTCAAAACGACAGTTTTTTGTCTACAGAACGTAAAAGTCTTTTACATCTGGGATGTAAAAGACCTGTACATCCACCTACAAATCAATGAAATTATATATGATAGACAGTTTATTTATTATTATCAACAAAAACATAAATTTAACACTCAATCATTAATAATCAATTTAACAGTTAATCATTTCTTTTATCGTTTAAATTTAAAGTCGTAAATGTACAATTGTGAAAACTGACTCCATTTAATTTCTTAGAATCATACTATTTCATAAAGTCTTTGTAAGCAGATTCATATTGCCTGATCGATTTGCTGGGAAATTGCACTTTTTGTTGCTTCAGACACTTGGTAGATCTTCATCACTTTCTGATAACATGTTTTATGTTTTTATTCAATTCCAATGATAAAATTATTGAATAAACTGCCACCAACTCAAGATTTAAAAAAACGCATGTTTTCTTAATAGAAGCTTGTTTGTTGCGTTGCTATCGTTACTGACACGCCAAAGCATATTTGATATTAAAATATGTGCAGCAGACTGTAGATTTGTAGATTGTGTGTCAAATAAATTAATTGTAAATGTCAAAATTTTTTCTTCATATTTTTAGTAATTTTTGAACAGTGGGATACAGTTTTCGAAAAAATGTTGTTTGATACTCGATTGCGAATTTCTTTTGCATTCTCGATTGATTCTTCATTCATTCATTTTTCAACTTTCATTCTGGAATGCAAGAATGACATTTCGCAATCTAGCATCAAAAATAACTATTAGATCCATTACATTTATTCAGATGTACCTAGTGGTAATTATCATTACCACTAGGTGCAATCAATATTACTAATAATAAGTAAAATTTTGATATTATTGTGTTTAGTTGAAATAAATATTTAATTATATTCATTTTTGGTTTTTAATTTTATACAAAGTCGTAGAAAAAAATCATGTTCTTAACTCATGCAGAATGTCTTTCCTACACTTGCCTGAACTCCGCAACGCGTTTGTGTCAAGGCAATCGCGTGCGGGAAAGTATCATTACTGTCGAGAAGATTGCGTGGCTTACCGAGACACGAAACGTCGAGGTTAACTTTATTTCGAGACAGTAATGAAACTTTCCATCGAGGTTTATATACAATTTTATTTACAACCAGAATTAAAAAAATAAATCTGTTTTTTCTTCTGACAAAAAAAAATACATCGCAACAAAATAATATTTAGGTTGTCAAATAAATACCCTATCTGACATTTATCCCGAGTGAAGGTGTCACAGAAATGTCAAAAATATTAGACAAATTCACGTTGGCATATTCATGAAGTTAGGCGATGGTTGCTAGAGGGAAAATCAAAACTTGTTTGAAATAAAAAAACGTCAGTTTATAAATAGTTTTTTTGTATTTTCGTTATTTCGTGTTATTATTTGCCATTAAATACAAAATTCACAAAAAATGTTTTTTTTTATTTAAAAAATTTTGATGCTTTTGATAGTAAAAGTGATATTTTACAGTTATCAAATGTTCGGAGTCTAGAAATGAGGGTGGAAAACGAGAGCAGGTCATGAGGGCGGGAAGTAGAGGTATGTAATGTGCCACTTCCAAACCTTCAATAAATTCAGTAATGTCAACATTACATTATATGGTTGTAAATAAATAACCATATTTTCTCTATTTCAATGACGATGAGAAAGAAAATATCGAGGAGCAACTAGCCCATTTCTAATCTTCATTATATCAGTGTATAAAGCATAGACTCGTAATAAATGTATGCGGGGTTTAAGGAAAAACACTTTTTAAATCGGGTGAGTTTACATTGTACATTGCATAAAAATATAATAAAAACTAAAATAAAATAAATGTGCAAATACATGACCCTACAATGTTAAAGGCGAAAATTAACCAGAATTAAATGAAACCAAATTATTAAATTAAGTGTTCGAAATGCCATCCACCGATTTCTTGACAACAGGCAAGCCTTTTTTACAAAGTCCTCCATTTTGAATGACTTTTTGGCTAATTCTGTGCATTTTATCTCTAATTCGATTTTTTAAATCCTCTAAATTTTGTGATTTCTTGATACAGACCTCTGACTTCAAATAACCCCACTAAAAATGATCAAGGGGTGTAAGATCTGGAGATTTTGACAGCCATCTATCGATCCTCGCCTGCCAATCCACCTTCTAGGAAAGCAATGAGGGCTAACGTTTTTAGGCTCACTAGTTGGCACCACCAGTCAGTAAGGTCCTGTCAAAAGTTATTGTTAGTCGCGGAAAAGTTTACAGGGTTTTATTATAATTATTTTGTACACCAGTAAATAAAAAAACTTGTTAATTATGCCTCAGTATTGTGCTGTTCCAATTTGTTCGGAAACAAAAGCAGAATTGCAATATGCAGAATTGAAGAATGCAATAATATACAGGGTGTTCCATTTAAAAATCGAAAGTTAGTATCACTTCCGAAGAAACCGGAAGTGAAAAAAAAATCACTTGTATGTCAAAAAGTGCCGCTTATTGTGTATATAGGATATCCCAAATTTCAATCAATTATCTTCAAAACTAAAGGAGAAAAGGGGGTGTACCATGATCCTGTTACACTCGGTATATTCAAAAGTGTTTGTTACAACCTGTATACGACCATCAGTGCTAGTGTAAACTCTGGCTCTTTAAGCAAGAAATTTTGTTGAATTTCCATTTTGTCGTAGGGTTAGAATCACGCTCATGTCACAGATACAAGGATTGGGATATGGATTAGAGTATATAAGGAACAATAATTAAAAACCGACTCGGTGGTACAATGGGCTAAAGCGTGTTGTGGCGAGCATGCTTGGTCACACTGTCTTTCGTGGATTGGGTTTGATCCCCAGCTCCGCCAATGGCAATGCATATGTGTCTGCATGTTTTTAAATGTGTAACCTACTCCGGGGTAGCCTTGGCTTTGAATTTGGGGGTTGCCCAATTTATGTGGTGGTTTGTTAAAAAAAAAAAAATAGATGGAATTGACGGCATACAGTATTCTTCGAGTCTAATGGCCCATTTTTGTACTTGAACAGTAGGTCTCTATGCGTTTGTTGACTGCTAATCGCCATCTGCATTACACTTTTATTTTCACCTTAACGCTGCTTAAATATTTGAATTGCAAATGCGATGGAATAAATTATTCAGTAGCGCCATTCAAACCAAACTTCGCTTTACGATTGCTTTGAAAAATGACAGCCATTGTATATTCGTTTCCGTTTACTTAATGAGAAATGAGTAAGTTCTCGGTGAATATACTATATCTACGTTAAGTTTTTCAGAAGATTGATTGTTTTTAGATCGTAGGGGACGGCCAGATAGATCGTTAGATCAACAATTAGACAAAACATTCGATTAGTCTTCGTTTCACATCTATAGACTTGGTTTCTCGCCAAATATATTGACCGAGAGCTTATAATGCGACCCAATAAGTTTTTTTTCAGTAATCACCTTTTTATATTTCAATCTTTTATATTGCTTTTCCTTTAGTTTGTGATCTCTCTAATTATCCATCAAATAATTAAGATTTTGGATATACCTATTCATGATTTAATTAATTCATCATTCTAAACATACATATTTCTGTATACCTAAATTCTAATCTTAATATTTAAGTTATAATTAGAGTTGGCAAAAATACGCCGCAGAACATAGGCGTACGCACCATAATAAGTGTAAGAAAAGAAATTAACTAGTAATAAAAGCAATAAACTGTTACAATTTATAACAATGTATGCACAACTTACCCTCTTAACTAGCTTGGTTATCACAAACTGGAAAAGATGTGTAAAAACTTTGCAGTATCACGTATATCTCTATGGTTGTCTCCGAGAGTAATGCTAGACGTGGTGAAAAAATATGCTTATTTTTGAGAACGACCGTTCGACATCTATTGATGTAATACAAGCATACTTAAAATAGTCTTTGAACTAACTTAACGGATCTGCAGATGTACCATCAGTACGATCACAAATTTGTCTTAGTCTGGTAAAACAGGTGTCTTGCTTTAACATACGTGCGAACTTTTCTCTCCAACGGGTTAATTTTTTGCGTCACATATAGAGTGTAGCAGTCGATTTACTTCGTCAACTATATGCAGTGACTCCGCTAACGACTACGCACTGTTTTGTAAGTCTTCTATGGCGTCATGTAATCCTTTATAGTTCTTGTGAATAGTTTTTAAAGCTGTTTCAACAGAAACAACTTCGAATTTCGTTTGGCTTTCCTTAATAGCTGCAGCCTCGTCTGGATTGAATTGCAGTGTCACAGCTTTTATTTGTTGTAAATATTCAGCATAATAATTTGCTGCCTTCAACCATGTTCCCCAACGTGTAAGGATCGGCTGTGGTGGCGGGAATACCGGGATACTTGCTATGAAATGAGCGAAGACGTTTAGGAGATTTAAGAAACACTTTTTTTAGTACTTGCTATTAATGCATATACCTCTGGAAAACCTTGTCGAATAGTTTCTGCCACAAGATGTAAAGCATGCATTTTACACGTAACATGTACTAACCTACAACCGTGTTCTTGAAGAGAACGGCCTATTAAAAACATTGTTGCGGCACCATCGGTCACAAACTTGACTTTTTGACAGGTCAAATTTTTCTAACTTCTCAAGCACCACCCGCGTAATTGTTTGGCCAGTACACTAAGTTAGTCTTTTGCTAGCTAGTAACAGTGGATATGTTGTTTTAAGAGGATTCAGTACACGTACTATAACATCTACAATAGAATTTTTTTACAATCTGTCGTCTCGTCAACATATAGCCACAGACGTGTATTTCTTAGTACACATTTGTTCTTATTTACAATGTCTTCGCTTACAGTTGGTACATAGTTACGCAACGTTGTGTGACTTGGTAACGTCGTCGTCACCTTGGGATTGTATTTATTCTCTCCTGAAATGGTTGTTTATCGAGTATGCGCAGCGAAACATCACAGACAATCAGCATTAATAGTAAATCGAACATAAACTGTGTTGTCGAAGGCACGCTATTTTTTTTAGTTTTATGTTGCATTTACGTGACGTTTACAATCACGTTTGTCCCAGCACATTAGGTCAATCTCGCACACCTTACAAAATAGTATAGCACCATTGTAGAATAAATCCGGGAATTCACTGACAAATTTATTCACTTGGTCAGTGTATGGCGAGTTTTTTACTCTTGGGCAGGTCTGATATACTTTATTATTAAATTAATATAAAGAATAAAGTACCAAAAATAAAATTATCAACCATACAACGGAGAGAAATAAATTACATTATTGACACCTCGACGCATAACAGTAGACTAAAATAGTAAACAAGTCTCGTTTACGTACTTGGGTATTTCTCTACATGGCACCGCCGATTATTTGCGGATCGAAATGCCAGCTCTAGTTATAATGGCATGGAGTACAATTACTTCAACTTACATGTTTTCACATTTTCTTGGATTTTAACCACCCGTCTAGAAATATTTAAAAAATGTTTTTAAACAAACCTCTGCGCCAAAAGGAACAGAAATAAAATATCGTCGAAAGGTTAATCCCATGCGAGTTATTCATACTGGAAATGAAAAAAAGGTCTCTCTCACAATTTGTTTTTTATTAACGCTACCGGTTTTGTAAATTACGATTTATTTTACATCATCAGGCAATAACATTATAACAATATGGAAAATTGTAAATACCAACATAATTTAAAAAAATAGCGATTATTGAAAATACCTAATTTATTTCTTTTGTCGTCTTATTTACATTAATGCCCCGGCGGAGTTTAGTGCATTACCATTCCACCACTCCACCAGGACAGAAAGACACACACAACAACCATTCCCTCCGACATTTGTCATATGCTGCCGCAACTGAAATTCGAACAACTCAGGGAGATACGGTAACTAGCCGTGTTCTGCCATACAACAACGCTCTAACCAGCAGTGATTCACTCAGGACCCCTTGGTCTCAAGCCTAACGCGTAAACACTGAGCCGAGAATTTAATTTCATATTATCGATATTTATATATAAAATTATATTAGTATCTACAATTTTCCATATTATAGTCTTTTTGCCTTATGATGTGGAATAAGTCTTAATTCACGAAACCGGCAGCTTTAATAAAGCATTTTTTCTGAAAAAGAGACCTTTTCTCATTTCCAAAATAAAATATATATTATAAATAAAAACTGTTTCGGAAGAGCACAATATTTTCGGATAGCAATAGAGCTCGACCGATACATCCATATCACGCTGGTTATTCTAATGGGTGTAAGCGAAACTCGAACTTACATTACTACTATTATATGACAAGGCGCGATGTTGCATATTTCGCTTGTAATTCTTATGGGAGCAAGCGAAAAGCGGCTTTATAATAGTTATACGTTATGTACATTATTACATTCTAAAAGTCAGTACACAAATATTGGGATTCCAACTTGAATTGGTGAACATACTAATACTCGCTTGAAATGTCCAAATTCCAAATATCTAGTAATTTTAACGTTGTTGAACTGGTATTTACAACGTGAGTAGTATTATTTTTTGTTAACCTCGTTGGCTTTAAATAGCCAGAGTTTCCAAAGAGTCCTTCTTTTCTGTCAAGAAATTAATAAAGAGCATTGAGATTTCCGAAGTATAGACTTTTTGTTAAACATATTTGGCTTCTGGTTGCTTCGAAATAGTTTCTGATAAAATTGTCTACTACTTCATTTGTTAATTAATATAGACATATTAATTGCTTTCGATTTGTAAATCGGATTTATTGGTAAACTAAACGTCCCGATTTGCTGGGTAAGTTGTAATTTATAATTATTTCTTTTATTAATGACCACGTGTTTGAAGGTTAACTTTAAATAATTTTTGTTCTTAATTTATTTTAGACGTTTTTGACACCGTACACTTTTTTGTACGATGTAAAAACTTGGATATTGGATTTTGGAAATTTGACGAGTTAATGGTAGTTGATTCTTGGAGATTATATTATACTGCATGTCCCTAGCATATAATTCACATAAAACTATTGTATTGGAAACTATTATATGGTATTCACTTATTGGAACAATCACGAGGAAATCCTAGTGAAGGTTTACAACTTCACCTGCGACTGTAGTTGATTTTTGTCAAACCAGCTCGAGCAGAATACTTTGAGCCCTGGAGTTGCCTGCGCTGCCCTATTTCTAAGATCTGTTTCAGATTGTTTATTTTAAGATCATTTGCCATTTTTGTTATACTGTGTATTTTAAGGTATATAATTAAAGATATTTTACTTTACAGCTACCCTACTGGGTTTATACACTGAGAAAAACGTTCTAAGTAAACAGTGAATCTTACACATTTTTAATTAGGATTAGTATCTAGTTTGTTATTAAAAAATGTTACGTAATAGTTGTAACAATTAAAATAGGAATTCTGACACCAAGCAAATAATCTCTAATAACACCGGCACACAAAAAAAGTGTTCTGTACATTTGACCAGGCCTATCTATCTATATGTATTTTGATGCGCTGAATCCAAATCCGACGTCCGTTTGGCCCGTACACCACACAATTTTGAGTAAATTGCGAAAAACGCTGAAAATGGCTAAACATTACGAAAAATTGCAATTATGTGAATGAAGAAAATTTTATTGAACTAGATCAAGTATGTTTCTTATGTATTTTGATGCACTGAATCCAAATCTGAAGTACGTTTGGTCCGTACTCCCTTCAAATTTTGAGTAAATTGCGAAAAACGCTGAAAATGGCTAAAAATTACGAAAAATTGCAATTGTAAATGAAGAAAATTTTATTGAACTAGATCAAGTATGCTAGTTATGTATTTTGATGCACTGAATCCAAATTTAGAATCTATTAATCTCGATCATTCATATATTTATCAAAAATTGTAAAAAATAGCAATGAAGTAGCAGAAAATAGTAGAAAATAGTATTGTTCTTACGTAGAGCAATGAGCTGAACATGATTCCTCTCAAATTATACTAAAATATATATTTTAGTATAATTTGGGAGGAATCATTTTCAGCTCATTGCTGTACGTAAGAACAATACTATTTTCTACCATTTCATTGCTATTTTTTTACGATTTTTCATAAATATATGAATGATCGAGATTAACAGATTCTGAATTTGGATTCAGTGCATCAAAATACATAAGAAACATACTTGATCTAGTTCAATAAAATTTTCTTCATTTACATAATTGCAATTTTTCGTAATTTTTAGCCATTTTCAGCGTTTTTCGCAATTTACTCAAAATTTTAAGGGTGTATGGGCCAAACGAACGTCGGATTTGGATTCAGCGCATCAAAATTACCAGACTACCCTGGTTTTATTTATAAAAATTCCTGTGTCTGATGATGTGAAGTAAATTTACTTGTTCACGAAACCGGTCACACCAATAAAGGAATTTTATGAGATTTTTTCTGTTTGTCTTATCATTAAAATTTTAATTTTAGTTAGTAAACTTTTTTCTCGGTAGGTATATATATTTATTTTTTTGGCTTAGTTCATTCTTAATTTTTGTACAACTACCTTTTGCTATCATCCATTTTTTTCATTGAATTTTACTGCATCATTAACTTATTAGTAATTTGATAATCTTAGTACTTTTTGCTATCATCCATTTTTTTCATTAAATTCTACTGCATCATTAACTTATTAGTAATTTGATAATCTCAGTACTTTTGAACCATAGACACCGTTTTACATATAATAATACTATATTGTAAGAATATTCTTTGTAGTTTTTGCCTAACTGTAATTTTATTAATAAATATATTCATATTTTTAATTTTCTTGGCTACTTATTCGTTTCTCACACATCCAGAAGGATCTGTAACACTTTCGGGACCGATTCAATATACTCGATCGTATACTACAATTTAAGATTGTGATAACATTTACGTTTTAAGTTTTATTGGCCGATGTTCATGTATAAACATCGGCATCTGCATCGCATGCATCGGCAAAATACTGTCAGGTCGAGCCCATGTGTAGATAGCAATCAATTTGAATGCAGTAAATGGCTAGTAGAGGGATTTATTTACTTTCCTTGAAACTCGCCGACTTAGTTTGGCCCAAGGTTAATAAAGCCAAGCTCTTTATTTAAGAGTTCAAGTAGTTCGAAACGGTAATCTGCTAGTGGTGATGTGCCTTTACCACAGTCTATTTTATTTTACGTTTTATTTTTTTTCTAATTTTGATATATAAAATGACACTTTTCAAAACTGACGTGTCAAAACGTCCGATTTTTTATCAGAAGTTAGGAAAAGTAAAACTTTTCCTATCATCAATTAAGAAAAATAAACAACTCTCAAAAAGAATAGCAAACAACGTTTATTCAAAATATATTTAAAATTTATAGAAAAATTTGTTTTTTAATTATAAACAGTGTTGCCAACAGTTCAATACGAAATTACTGGCGAAATTTGATTGCATTCCTGGTATTTCCTGGCAAAAATTTAAAATCGCATTCCTTGCAATTCCTGGCAGTTTACTGGTTAAGTTTATTATTTTGATGTGTATTACCTTTGTCCTAAAGGTTTTTAGCTTTAGATCGTCTATAGGTCATTAACTTTTTATTTCGTAGGGACTTATAAAAAAATGAATCGAGTAACATGACAACAAGGAGATTATGGAGAACCGGAGAACTAAAAATTTGTTTTCCTTTTATACCAAATATTCCAATACGAATTTGTTTTCTCTGTTCAACACTATTTAATGTTCTTTATAGTCTTTGCATGCAACTTGCATCTTTTTTTTATCATATTGTTAAGTGCCAAAAAGAACAGAGATATATAATTTAGATTTTGGAGAGTGAAAGTACAGTCATCGGATCCATCAATGTATGCTATTATTGTACGTTACTCTGCATCATAATCAGGAATGGCTATAGGTATGTCAAAAGTATAATAGTAAAGACGCGTGGCGTGATACATCATTCTCTAGCGACGATACCTATCATGTTTCAAAATTCTTCAAACCGATCTTTAAGTAATCTTTGTGATTCGTGATCTGTTAATAAAAAAGTAAGTGTTGGGAGATACTGGCAATTCGTCATCGCTGAGAATGTTATTCCTGGCAAATTCCTGGTTTAAAGTCATTCTTGGCAATATTACTGGTAGGACTATTCATTCCTGGCAAATGCCAGTAATTACTGGCAAATCGGCAACACATTATAAATGCTTACAATACAGTTTGTGCAGTTGGTTAAGTTAACTCTTGATAAAGTTTTATTTATTGAATTTACCATAATATTATATGCTCTACTGAATTTGTTCCTGATAAATTAGAAAAAATCTTGTAACTGGTAACATAAATAGCTATTATGTAACTGAGTTTGTATTTGATGGATAGAGTGGGGACCTTCAAACCACCGATGTTTCCGGCAGAGTCGCAAATAAATAATACAACATAATTTTGTTGATTACATTTTGAATGTTAGGTAACTGCTGAGATCTTCTTTATATTTATAGCATATTTATAGTGTAGTATGTTTAACGTAACAACCGCCCTTTTCCATTGGCGTCACAAAAAACTTTAGGGGTGGACATAGGTACTATGAGACATTTCGAATTTTATTTGAAATATGTGAAATTTGTAATAATTTGTGAATACATTTATAAATATTTTACCCCGTCAATGGCTTTCATCTTAATATTGCTAGAAACGTAGCTGGTGCATCAAATTACCACATAACCTTAAAATTACTGTTCTATAAATTTATTCTCATAAGGAAAAAAGCTGTATCATCAAAAACACTATTTTCAAATTTTACCAGATATAAATATACCAATTTACTATTAACAAATACAAATTTTACAAATAAAATATTTATCTATACCAGTATTTTATTAAACAGTGCTATTACTAACATTAACAATTATTTCCTGTTAAAACATCCGAGGTCACCTCGTCGTTCTACAAGGCTTGATGGTTAGGACTAGGAGCAGTGTTGCTACAATCACTCAAAATAGTGTTGTAAATTCCAATCTCATATAGCAGTAAAATAAGTAAAATAGTTGTAGACATCAGGCAACTCGATAAACTTGTGCTTGTACTATTAGTTGCAGAACGACCGAAAATTTTCACATAACCATAACAGACATATAACCTAATTTCTCATAGTTGTTAATCTTAAGATTTTCTCAATAAAAGCATAACTATATTCATTTAGCTTTATAGTAGCCTTTTATGTTCTCCACGCCAGGTTGTGGGACATGATGTTGACAAAGTCTGTAGTCGGTCTGTACTCAGATCTGAAGACGCCACTATGAATACATTTTCAGAGATACAGAGATCAGAGATCTCAGAGATCTTGTATTCCTTAAGGAAAATACATAAATACAAAAAACAATTTTATTTCATTCAGTGTCAAATTTTATGTTAACAAAATTTAATGAAAATATGATTAATAAATAACTGAATTTTGATTATTATAGCAACTAACATAATAAACCGTTACACGTTTCTCAAATAAAAAAAAACTTGAAATATTTCTCTCGAACAAAGCATATTGATTTCAGCGAACAAAGAGAGCTTTCTGAGGATTTAAATTTTCAGTATTTTACTTTGATGAATAGTTTGTTTGTTTACCTAAAATCAATTCACACAACGGCGGAAACTCCCCTAATCTCCCAAGTTCACACACCGATAAATTTGTTAATTAACGTTAAATAACAATTAGTATTCCCGTAACGTAAACATTTCAATATTTAATTACACCACGCCAAATAAACGGTTATATAAATTATTATACACTGACCGCAAGGGATGTTTTAATTATCCATTAATTTTTTATACGACCCATAGCATGATTACTTTAGTCGTTTCTTGTACATGCAATTGAAGTGGAACTAGTTAGTAATAAAAAAAATATTCATTCAGTTGTAAGAGCCTTCATTAATTCAATAATGCTTTGTGTGATTTGAACAGAAGTTGGTGTGAAAATATTCGCATTAAAATTTAGAATTTCTGAAGAGCGAAAACTACCCTTACTTTTTCTATTATGGTTTTCACTGCTTACTAGCAAAATCCTTTGATTAACAACTTTGCATAAAAAAATCTAGTACTCTAATGATTCTGGTAAATCTTTCATAATAAATTTGTTGGATCAGGAAAATAACTTCTATTGCCAACGTTTCGTTTATTCTGCACAAACTTCTTCAAGGCACACTACAAAAATCAAAGTTGGAAACTTTGGTCACTACTAAAGTATAAAATTTCATATTTTGTAATGTTTACATTGATAAAATCCTTTTTTCATAAAATCGCAATAAAATTCATTATTAACATATTATAATTTTTAGCCTAGTACACAATGACTTAAAATAATGAACTTACAAGACTCAATTTTTTATAAAGAATCTCTTATGAAGAGACCAATTAAAACAATAATGTTGTTTTTCTGGAAAGAATCAATAAATTATTGGTTACAGCAATACATACACATCATTTCAAACCTTATATTAATCCATGAAAAGGAAACTGGATCAGAATAGAGGACCGGACTTCGATTGGTAGCTATTACTGCCTCATGGTTGACCAAAGGGCATACGTAGAAAAATAAAAGCAAAAGTATAAAATTAATAACGAAATACATACAACTTGGTATAATGTATTATTCAGAATGACTGAGGTCTGCCATCGTATTAAACAACATGGTAACAACTAATATTCGTCCTGCATTCGTGGCTGTTAAATTTGAGCGATTTGGTCTCTTACATATGTTTGTATAAGAAAAATGAACGGTCGACATCTATCGAAGTTAGTGGTGCAAATTCTAAATAGTTCACATTGGCAGGCACTGACAATACGTGCAAATAATTTTCACGAATTTTACACAGGTTCTTGTGTAAAACATTTCATAGTTTATTGTTTATAGCTCGATTTTTGCTGTCTGAAAATTTTACTAATTTACTTATCACTTATCACCGACAACGCTTCTGAAAATCGCAAAGATAAAATAGGTATTTAATGAACCCAAATACCTTTAGTCAAGAATGAAAATTATTTAATAATTTAAACTTACTGAAACTATATAGAAGTAATTTGGTGCAGAGAGGGAATCACAATAAACACCACTGATTTACATAAATTCAATAAAATAGTAATTAAACATAAAATAATGTAAACCGCTTGGGTTTACTCTCTAAAATGAACTCTAGTGCAGTTAGTTTTAACCATTTTTTATTACTATAGTATAATCTTTTCATCGTATAAAATCTAAAGATTAGATTAGAAATTCTTATAATTGTACCATATTTCTTTTAACAGTTATGTATCACAAACGTTTTAAGACATTTAAATAGCGATTAAATGGCAATACCATTAAGGCGAGGGTTACTAAATAACCGTTAGGTATGCATATCCTTGTCATTAAAATAAAGCTGTCATTTTGGAAACGATAGCGAAGTAATTAATACACCCATATCTAGACTGATTAATTAGCTAGAGACAGTCCCCTAACCTGAACTAATCCAAATGATCATCAGCACGTGGTGAAAAATAACATCTGTTAAGATATTTGTGGTATTTTCAGTTTAGGACCATAGAATGTAAAAAGATATTTTTTAAAAAATTTAGGGAAATCTAGGTTTTTTTTGCAACATCTAATTTTAGTCGTGCACTGAGACACTAAAAGAAATAATCCAGTTGCTGTATTGTTATGTTATGATAAATGATATATACAAAAAAAATTGTGTTCTTTTCAGTTTACTCTATTTATAAATGTAAATATGACAATACAATTAAGAAAACATTAGACAGGGTGCTTAAAAACATGGGTATCTTAAAGCCCAAATTCCTGGCGAAAAAAACGCAACGCAACAAACGCAAATCTGACCTATTTTTCGGAATACAGTGTCTTAAAGGTAGTAAACTAAAAATAAGGTTTGTAGAATAATTTGAAAACGGCCTCTAAATATCCCTTCGAAATCTTTTTTAGAATTATAGGCCCACGAATGGGTATATTTGGTCCTAAACAACTATTTTAATTATTGATGTTTCTTTATAATTTACATTGAAAATTAAACAACTACTGCAACAATACAGGAGGAGAAGCCTCCAATCCACCAAACAACTACATTTACCCCTTAGATCCTTTACATTAAAAATAATACAAAATAAAACACCATCACAATTAAACCTATGTTAGTTTTAAACTAGTTACTTTACTATAAACTTTAAACAAGCCGCGAAGTAAAGAGAAATGGCAACACTGCCGAGGTCCTATTAGTCTGCGTTGAATATGTTAGAAACCACGTTATTTCGGTAGTTTGCCTGGCGATTTCAAGTAATTTTTTATTATTTTTTACGTGTTATAATAGTTTTAATGTATTATTTTTGTGAAATAATATCAAGTATTCATTGTCTCATGATAATTACCGGTACGTGTACAGTGCGAAAGCGTTTGTTTTTAGTATTATTTTTAACTGTGATTTTGAGGTTATATTAAGTCTGCAACATGCCTAAAAAGTGCTGCATCCCAGGTTGTAAATCGAATTGTGACTTTTCTGTACAAAATATCTAACCGAATGTGATGTAGATGATCCAGTTAAAATTTATACGAGAGTTGTTTCAAGTCGAACATGCGTTAAAATGAAAGCAAATAATGACGTGTATGGAGTATGCCCTCTCCACCTGTAGTGAGAACCGTCATCAACACTCCGCATAAGAAATCTACACGTACATCATTTGCTTTCCTCTTAACGTCTGTTCGACTTGAAAAAATTCTCGCTGTATTTCTGGATATACATCCCATTTGATATCAAAAAAAATTACTTGTGATATTTGTCCTTCACACACCGTCAAAAGTTAATGAAGCTTTCTTGGTAATCAAATCAATATTTCGATTGTTTATAACGTGGGGGTTCTATCAATCCACGCAAATAATGTGACAATTTTTTTATATGTATGCCATATTGGAATATATTATTCACGACGCGTTGGAAAAAGAGTTCCTTAAAATTGTAAATCAAAAAGACTTCCTTGGTGCTTACGTTGAGAAGTATTTTGATAATTTTTATTTAGATTTTTTTGATTACTTGTATGTGGAAGGACAGTAATTATTTTTTACGTAAGTTTTGTGCAGTATTTGCCAACACACTTTTAAATAACTGTAAAAAATCGTTCAGTCGAAGATATTAGAATGAAGATACGCATACAAAATGAGATGAGAATAAAATAAAAAATAAAGCTAGATATATTCAAGAGAACAAAATGAGGTTTCAACATTTTCCTGTAGCTACTCCAATTCAATATTTTTTTCATTATATATCTAACCAAGGTGATCAAATTACCTACCATAATTTGAATAAAATAATATTCAACTTGTCTTTCGGTAATATATTGTTTTTTTGTTGAACATTTTGTTACATCTGACCACGTTAGTCGTCAAATGTATCCGGGGAACCCCCGTGGTACCGTGATTTTAGTTTTGCCCTGTATTAGGATGACTCTCAATACAAGAGGAAACCAAATCAGGTATTTATGGAAAAGCCTACACTTTACCTGTCAGTAAGAACTATTCTTATTGACAAGGAAAGCGAAGAAATTTCCTGTGCCTGCGGCTAGCTGGGTGTTTGGGAGGCAAGGGCAGTGCGTTTCTTGTTTCCTTGAGACCTTGGTTCACTATTATTCACTTCAAATAATTCTATCAACGAGTAGTAGGCGAGGATGAATAAGTAATATAAAAAATTATTTTTATTTTAAGGGCGCCATCTGCAGTTTTACCAGTGATTACTTTTTCATCCCCCCAACTCAGAACCTACAGAATTTCTGTCTAAGGTAGAGACAGAATAAAAAAATTAATTAATAAAATTAAGTATTTATTAAATCAACAGCAAAGTATACTTTCCACAAAATGGTAATCTAGAATTACCGACAAATATATATACAAGAATTTATTACGAGTGGGTGAAACTCGTTCACCGAACACAATCGAAAAGAAAATAACTTGCCACACTCCAGCGAAGGCTGACCTGGGATGGAAGTGGTGGCGTGAGTCCTGAAGTTAACGTTTTCTCTTCTGGTATGGACACCTAGTTTCTTAATACATAGTCTACCGATGAAATGAAACGTTGCTCAAGATTGTGGAGCGCATATCACGTTATAGTTACAGATGAATTCTGGTCATTCCATAAAACATCCACGGAACTAATCCTCTGGATCCAAGAATCGTGACTTTTTAATTTGCCAATGTGCAAATATTAATATCCAAATGAAATTGGAAGAGTGCGAAATATAAATTCACTAAAAGAGTCCTGATGAATTTGATGTTAATGATGAATTTGCAAGTTAATGATGAATATGTAAGTTAATGATTAATATTAGAATTCCTGATGAATTTTTAATTAGTGATGAATTATAGAGTTCCTAATTAATATTAGGGTTTCTAATTAATATTAGGTTAATGCTGAATTTTAAATGAATTTGTCGATGAATTTTAGCCGGCTTCAGACTATGTATTTAAGAAAAGAATAAACATGTGTCACATCTTCACAAAAAAAATTAGAAAAATTAATTATTAACTTTTCCTTAAAAATATACATCTTGAAGAGAACTTGCAAGAAAAATAAATCATTTAAAACTATTATTATTACCTGATGGTTATTCACTACCCTAGTATATTAAGATAACATTTCAAAAGTTGTTACTGTTTGATGTTATCGATTGTCTGCCAATAGGTGTTGCCGGTACAAAGTTGATTATTAAAATGGCCTATCATCCTGTCTCTATCAAGGAGGTAAACTAGTTTGATATAAAAAATCAAACTTTATAAAATAAGATATGAAAGTAACTAAAATAAATTCATATTATATCACAAATAATATTTAATGATTAAATTCTACTATAAGAATAGTCTAATAGTACCAAATAACACATGAATTACACAATGGCATTTAAATTAATTATTCCCAAAAGTAGATCATAACGCCATCTATGAGCGGTATAAGTTGTCTCCCTACTGGTAGGCAGTAGGGAAGTTTATGAGACAGAATACTTTACCAATAGTAGCCGACGGTCAAACCAACCAAAGGCAGTCGCAACCCTTCTGAAAGGAAAAGTATGAAACAGCTGTTCCCAACTTGTTACGATTTGATTAATATCGACGTAAATATTGAATATTTATCTAATAAAGTAATAAATGATTGCATATTTTATGTGACACATATTTCTAATTATATTTTCTTTCAGTGTGAAAGCGTTAACTTTGGGGACTGTTATTACAACAAAAGTACTTAAATAATAAACAACAATATTGGATAACGTAAATATGTACAAGATACTATTAACTTAGATGGTAAACATAATAATTCCTTAATAAATATGAATCGACCAAAGGTTAAACAGAAATTCTTCACCTACTAAAAATACTCTATTATAAACAATTGGGAACCAGATAGATATTTGGAGGTTATTGTTTATTTATCAATATATTCCGGACAGTGACGTTTTTGAACGGAACAATTTATTTTAATTTCGTTTACTTTTCTAAGATTTTGCAATTTTAGATTGTTTTGTTTTTTTGAGAATTTATTTTAATTTTATTAATTATTTCTAAGATTTTAACATTTTTGATCCATCCACAATCCATTCCTCACCCCTCATACCTGTCCTTATTAATTTTCTAGAGTTTCATATCATGATTAACTACAAATTAATTATTGTTTGCAAAACAAATTTAGGTCTATTTTTTTTCCATATTTGGTAAATATAAAAATATGGAAGGTTATTTTCTGAGTAACTCATATACATGGGTAAGTGTTAATTGTGATATGAATTTTATTAATATTAAATTAGGATGATGGTAACTCCACACCTTCTTGTTAGATTGGCCGAACAACGAAATATATTTTCGGTGTGGTATCAATCTAATTTACTTAAAAAAATTTATATACCATCGACACTAAGTAGAAAATCCTTGTTACGGTTGAAAGTGCGTTTTATATCGTTTAACTTTGGATACCTTACTATTAAAGATAAGCATATGCGACTTTATTTTAGGAAATTTGATTTTCTACAACTTTGTTTATGGAAAATTTTTTGATATCTGCCACTGTTTTTACAGCGTTTTGATTCAAAGGTTACCGTGCACCTTTCTTTATTGTCGAGTTTATGTCCAGCAAAACTTCATCGGACCCTGGACCGATTACTTTGCGATGTCGTCATTTGTTACTTCATGGCTTGTTTAGAGTCGGCTGTGTCTTAGCCAACTTATATCCAAGTAATGCGGCTGCAAATTAGAAAAATGAAAAAAAATATTTGAAGTAGCTAGTGTAAATTTTCAAATTTTTAAAAATGCTCATGAAATTTTTGAAAATTTAGTTATAGCCACTATGAAAAAATTATATTATACGAAAAACTATACCTCTGTTTTTCATTTGTTTTTCAGTTTGGTTTTCTTCCTGACCAAACGTTAAAATTTATTTATTCAAATCATTTTTAACTAACATTGTTTCTTGGAAGATACTGTGAAACTATTTAAATTTTTTGACAGTTAAGTATCGTTAAATTTTAATATACATTTTGATTGTTAATAAAAAATCAAAAGCTGATATAATTTTTCTGGAGATTTTGATTATTAATCCTCTTAAAACAGCCGAGTTATGGGCATGGTAGCTGAGTATGTTTTTGACATTTATTACATAAGTAGTTCATTACTATTAATTGTTTAGGATTCGAAATCAATAAATTCGTAATTTTGTTCTGTACAAAATTAATTATTGATAGAATCGTTTCATTGTCTTCGTAGTTAGTTGGCGGCTTAGTAAAGTTAAGTCGATTAATTGATTTCACATTAGTTAAAAGTTCTGTCAATTGTCACAAATTGGAAAAGAAAAGTATTGGCATTTGTAAAAAATGATGCCCTCTCAGCCTAATTTGAAAAAGGATGAAAAGTGAGTAATATGGAGATAAATATGTAACCTTCTTCTGCACTCAGCCGTCTAGAAAGTTAACCGTTTTCGGTGAATTTTTTCAGTACGACATAATATTTACTGATCTAGCCCGGTAAAGTGACATAAGGGATAGGTAAAGTCCTTACCGATCCCTTAACTTTTTGGTTGGCAGTACATAGTATCTATAACTAAAAATGATTCATTCACTTTTCGTTGAAAGTAAGCGTCTGACATCTGTCAGTTGAATTTTGTGAAAGTTAAAAAAGGTTTTTGAGATTGGCAAGAACGGTAGCAGAAAAAATTTGTACGCAACATACCCGGAAAGTATCTTTACTAGGTTTACTGGTTTTCAGAGCTTATTTTCTGGTCTTATTACGTAAATAACTATTATGGTTCAAGCCAATCCATTAAATGCATAAAACTGAGTTTACTTTAAGTATCTGTAGTAGTGGCTACGAAAGTTACATGCAAACTTTTTGATTTGGCAAGTCTTCTACCAACTTCATTTGCTGCTTTATATTGCTGTCAAAAAACATATTTGCAAATTTAAGAACAGATGGGATAATTTTTGCAGTCAGACACTGGAGTTGCAAAAGGCACATTGGATGTTTGCAACCTCCTATTATCGATATATCAGTGGCCCCTGATTTCATAATATATTAAAAATAAATCGCTAACATTGGATAATCTTAAGGGGCCTAGTCGGGAATAAGCTTCGGATAGCTTTGTCACTCTTTAGAAAGTTTTTATACATGCGCCGCTGAATAATTTTGCTCTTGACTATACCTTCACTGGACGTTTTATTCACCGACTTCATTGAGGTGCGATTGCCGATAGAGGTAACACTTCCTTGCTCTATTTGTAGTGACAAGGATACTTATTTAGAAAATTCATTTTAACCAAATAGTACGGAATAAAAGTTTGAAACTTGCTGAGCATAATTATGAAGATTCATTCTAGAAGATATGTATGAATTTTACCTCGAATTTTACCGATTGATTCATGATGAATTCAGGAGCTAATCACGTTCAAATTTCAGTTATATTTACAGTATAAATTTTCCCTACATAAAGTGAAAATTAATTAAAATAGATATACATGTACCCTCTAGTACACTTTCAACTACTGATCCTCCAAATTTGGTGTAATTTGACCAAACCGTATGGAAGAAATAAATTTTGAAAAGTTACCTGGTTCGATTAGCCCTCTTAACATATACTAATCCACTAATTTAATTTTTTTCCAGAACGTCTCATTTTGAAGTGATCCATGAAACATGTTTACGGATCAGTCGCCATGTTTTGCATCATATTTCATTTTCGTTTCAAAATCAAAACATGCTTCAGAAAATTCAAAATATTTTTAATGCCATTTATTCATTAAATGGTATATATTATGATGTGGTGGATTCTGTTGAGGTCCATAATTCCTTTACAAACAGGTATATAGTAAAAATGGACGTTAAAGTTTGTCAAAAGTACATCTCACTTTTATTCTGTGATTACCACTAGCCATTCCATGATGTAAATAATACATATGCCATTCCAAATAATTGCAACATGTTGATTCATCATAGTTCGCTTCTCAAACTGTTTTTTTTTAACGCAACCATTGTCTGGGAACCTCACGCAGCAATGTGCCTGCTGAAGAAAACCAAGAAAACGAAGAAATATGAATATGAATTGATTCAGACACAGAAGACTAAACAATTTTTTGTTCTATGTTTTGTAGAATAATCGCTGTTTTGTAATTATGTCCCATGGAGATCCATGTAAAATCTGAACATGATGCAAATCTTCTTAGAGCTGTCAAACTACCTAATTAAGTAGTTTTTATGCTATATTCATGCAATGTATTATACATATATTTCCTTCCCTATAATTTTCGCATTTGGCATTTTTTTAAAAAGTTACTACATATACTATTAAAAAAAAAAGATGTTAAGGGTTTATTGATGATTTGGTGGATGTGCTTTGAGTTTGTTAAAAAAAATTTCATTTTATGTACATTTTTCCGGAACTTAACTGCTCTGGACGAATTTGTATTCTTTACGTTAAGTTCTCATTAAGCTATGCTTTATAATTTTATCTAAAAAAAAAAAAAATAATAAAAATGGACACGGATGCTTCTTATTATTTTCTAGATTAAAACAATTTACTAATCAATAACCATATTTCTTTCTTTGACTAATCCGCTCACGGTTCATGGTTTGATAGAATTTTAACATTTTCATCACATAATTCTTTTTCACAATAATCATCATTCAATGACAGGATAATGGTGTGACACTTCAATTTACAGTAAAAGATGATTATCAATAACTTTCCTGGACAGTAGGTGCTTCTCATGACCTTCAGACTGAAAACTAAATTGGCATAACTAATATAACCGATCAATACCTTCGCAGGTTGAAACCAATATTTATTTCTATGAGATAAGAGATGAACATATGTAAATATTATTAATTAATAAGCTCAATTATTCGTATTCTATAAATTTGTGTGTAACCGAAATTATTGATTTATTTTATTTACTACATGAAAATTCCCCTCTGAATTTAATTTAAATCCGGATGCCAATTAAAAACATTACTATCTGCCGTGTTACCTCGAAAAGTACTTGGCAATATTTTTGCCAGGGAATAGAAAAAGTTCTACGATTTTTTATCATGTGACACATTAAAGTTTGCCCCTAAGGACTGAAATTGCAAGAAACTGAAACTAAATATTTAAGGATCGGGAGCGAATGCTACAAGACTTGAATAAAAATCAGATAGACGGAATCTACATGTTTTATTCATTTACTCTCTTGGTAATTTACTTCGTAATTTATAATTAGTTACTTGAAACGTTAAATAAAAATGTATTTTTACTTTTCACTTTCGGTGAGAAACGTAATGCAAAGATTATACTATTTCGTAATATAAACGTACTAATTTTGAATTTATGGAATGTTTAAATATTTTTTAAAAAATGAGTATATTTCGTATATTCAGTTATCTAATTTATGCTTTTTAAGGGGGTCTTCCATAATTATTACGAAGATTATTATTACTATTCATAACTTTAGTCTTACGGGAGACAGGGTGATTATTTTAAGTGCCTCATTCAATTTCATTACTTTACTTTTCACATAGGAAAAAATAACCAGTCTTATTAATGTAAAAAAAATCAAAATATATCGGTAAAAGTGTTTATCGGTCTAGCCTGCTATGAACTTTTTTATCAATAAAGGGTGATTATTGTTAAACAGTATTTACAGTTCAGGATAACATAAACAATATAACTGATTCATGGCAAGTACTTTAATGTGTTCACTCCAGAAAGTTTACCTTTTGCAGCACATTGAATGTAAAAAATTGAAACCCTATTTCCCTGGCTTTTATTTTAATGGTGTAATTTAATATACCAATAAATTACAAAAGCCATTAAGCCTATAAAAATCAAGAGGCACCCTCCATTGAATTACTCGTTCTTGAAATAAAAACCACACAAGCTTTTTTTTAAAGAATTGTCCTATTAGGTACCTATATATAGATAGGGGTAGTTCATATAAAAAACACTCATATAAATCTGAAAATGAATAGATGTAAAAAGGATTGCCGAGAGCTTAACATTGATTGAATGTGGGCACAAAATAAAATGAAAATTATATACAGGATCCCTCAAAACTACGAGACATCTTTCAATCAGAGATAGGAGAAAATCATTTACAGGGTGTCCCAATCAAAAGCAGGCACCCTGAATAACTTTTGGAGATAAAAATTTTTTGGAAAAATTGGTGAATCACGTCGACCTTGTTTCCAAGGGGAACATATTTTAATGTAATACTTGTATACCTATCATCATCCCTCTACCCTACACGGCCACCCACTCAAAAAACCCAAATGGCAAAGGGGGTCGAGTGATACATCCTTTGAAAGGTCTTTCAATTCTCCACATAACTGTGTATTTTTTTAAAACTTTTATCGATTCGTTCCTGAGATATAATTGTTTCATTATTTTAGGTTCGGGAAATAAAAATAAAAGAAGCAGTTTAAATTATCATATGTATTGTTCAAAATGGCTCCCACTGACTTCCATACAGTAGTATAATCTGTCTTGAAATTCTGTACGAAAATTTCTGAACACATCTGGAGTCAATAAACGGCAGGTTTTGTTGCAAATACCTTCGATTTCAAATGTCCCCACAGAAAGAAATCCAAGGGACGTAGTGGGCCACTTCACAGGACCTCTTCTTCCAATCCATCGCTCAGGAAACCGATTATCCAAAAATTGACGGACTGCTATAGTAAAATGTGTTGAAAAAACAGTTCGCCCTCTAAAAGAGTATCGTCTTCTTCGAGGATTTGGGTGTTCATTGGGTCGATGTTATTTTCTAACAGATCGTCATGTAAATTGTCAGGAATTAAAAACGGCCCGACAATGTGATGCCAGCCCAAACATTTAACTTTTGAGGCCTTTGGGTATGAGTTCCCATGAACAAATGTGGCTTAGTTTCACTCCAATACCTACAATTGTGCCTATTTACCTCCCCATTTAACTGAAATGTCGAATCATCAGAAAAACACGTACAATGGATTGGCATTACCGTTTAATTGTTCACTAAAAATCTCACAGAATTCAAGCTGACGATCGGGATCATCTTCGTTTAATTCGTGACCAATTTAAATTTATATGGATGAAATTTGTGGGCCTTTACAATTCGATGAATACTGCTTCGTAATATACCGGAGGCCTCAGCTATTTTCCTGATTGATTGAGTATTATCCATCTGCAAATGACCTAGAACTGCCACTTCGACTGCTTCATTTCTAATCGGTCGCTGAGGTTCATGCTTTTTGTTTCCTACAGAACATGTTTCCATACATTTTGTCAATAACTGTAAAACATACTAAGAACCAACCATTCTATCTGGGTGATTTCTTTTAAATATGCGCTCCGTTGCTCTAGCACAATTATCGTTTTTAAAATAAATGCTGACAATTCCTATTCTCTCCTGAAGGGTATAAACTATTTTGAGAACTCACTCTGGTCAAATGTATCTCGATTTAAAATTGGTTGTGAACAAATTAATGTTGAAGGACCATCAAATACTTACGGGTCTTTTATTAGTCTAAAACTAAACGGACAAGGAAAGTGTATTTTGTCGAAAAAACTCGTGTTGATTTGAGAGCACTAAAAAATGTAGTTTGATTATTTTCCTTAAGAACAAATCGATAAAAGTTAACAAAAATGCACAGTTATGTAGGGAATTGAAAGACCTTTCAAAAGATGTATTACTCGACCCCCCTTGCCATTTGAATTTTTTTGAGGGAGTGGCCGTGTAGGGTAGAGGGATGATGATAGCTATACAAGTATTACATTAAAATATGTCCCCCTTGGAAACAAGGTCGACGTGTTTCACCAATTTTTCAGAAAATTTGTATCTCCAAAGTTATTCAGGGTGCTACTTTTGGTTGGGACACCCTGTATATGATAGTTCTTATAATAACTTAAAAATATTTGTCTTATACAGAATGTATATATGTCTGGACTACACAGCTTTTTGGTTACTAATTTTAAGGGTCACGTTCTATGTTTTATATAACTTTTTGATTCTCCATAACATGTTCAGTAATATATTAACATGTTATGGCTTTTAGTATATTAATTACAGTTACACTAAATTACTCGACAGAAACATTTAGACGACACGATTTTTCATAAATCAAATTCTAAAGAACAACTGATTTCTTTCTAAAATGAAAAACTTTTTTAAGATCCATATAAAGAGTTTTAAAAATTGTACGAGTAAATATTCTTATAAACATATCATAAACATCTTTATTGCCTTTACTGGCACATGCTATTTAAAATTCATATGTAAAAGGAAACCAAAACTTCACTTAGGCTGATTCAGAATTCAGACTTTTTAAATGTGGCACTTGATGAATTAGTCCGAACAGACCTGCAAATTGACCACATCGATTACCCGACTTCATACCTTTAGATTATTTTGTATGAACTTTTATAAAATCGTGCGTTCTTTGTACGAAAAAAGAAACACAAAAGGAACTGAGAAATGGTATTACAGAAGCTGCTTCGAAGGTTACTGAAACTCTCCGACATATTTTTTCTCCATATACAGTTTCTTTATCAATACCGTTTGAATATAATCATTAAATAACCTCAACTTTTATAACACAAAGAAAAATAAATAGTTTGGAATTTATAATGTGTTCACAATTAAAAAAGTTGCAGATATAGTTCTGTATTAAATTTGAAAACTAATAATTTAATAGCAGTAAATTATAAAAAACTCACGATATGTTTCTTTTACTTCAAATAAAAAAATTTTGAAACTGAATGTGACTTTGGAGACTTATGGCTGCATTTATTTAGTCGTTGAATTAAACATTCACACAAATGTTTTATGGTTAAGTAGGGAATTATTTGATTATTTCGCTTCGAATTGATTGTTTATGTGGCGACTGCGTATTCTTTAAGAATGACTTCTGTTTCAGTCTTGTTAAAAGTGTAAAACCAATGACTTTTTTAACTGAGAAAGACACATGACTATTTCTTTTTCATTCTTCTGCATGATACATGCATTTTTACTAGAGAAATTTATCTACGCAGTTATAAGGAACAACTGGTGGAGGGTGAGATCTCCCAAGGGGAGTAAACAGTCCAACGGGACAGAAAGGAAAGAATCTAAATAATGTATGAATTGACTCAAAATTCAGCACTTTCCTTAGAAATGACTTGTAAATAATCAGGTTCGCTGAGTACCAAGCAAACCTCTCCGAATCTGAGGAACAGGGGAGTTAAATCCTACATTTAAGGGTACATGTAATAAACTGCATCTGAAATTGATGTATAGATTTCCCATTAAAAGTAAATAAAAAAATTCCTTGATAGACTTTCACGAGTTTCCATGACAGATATAAGACAAAATTAGGTAATTATTTAGTACTCGATAAGATGCTCTTCCTGACTTTTTTTTCTATCCCTCCAATGAGGTACGCTGAATAAGATTATGTAGTTTTTTTTCTCCAGAGACAAAGAGACAAGCCGTTTAGAAAAAAAAACATCAATAATGTTCCGGACAGTTAAGAGGATATACATCACTTTTTATAAAAAAGATCCATTTTTTTGCTTTTAGAAAAACAACGCTTTACATGAGACAGCGCCATTATATGATAAATCAACCGCAAACCGCACTATATGTGAAGTGAAGTTAGCGCATTTTATGACAGTTTTAGATTGTGTCTAATGTGCAGCTCAAACAATTTCGCGTTATATTTTAACAGTTCCTTCACGATAGTCGACAAGGTAAAAATTGTTCTATTAGTTTTTGCTTTCTTAAATATACCCTTCCGTATGCTTATTGGGATGTTATCAAATTAACATTTTTAGTTAGGTTCGGTTACGTTATATTATATAAATATTTGTAAATACATTTTTTTTGTGTAATATAACCTAACCTAACCTATATTATTGCACAAAGAAATATAAATATAGGTTAGGTTGGGTTATATTATTGCATAAATAAATAAATACATTTATTTGTGGAATATATTTTTGTAATAATATAACCTAATCAACCTAATATATATATATATATATATATATATATATATATATATATATATATATATATATATATATATATATATATATATATATATATATACATTTATATAATGTTATTTATTTATTTTTTTATTTTATTATTATTATTATTATTATTTTAACCTCTCTTCAGGGCTTGGGCAGGTTCCTGGCGTTTATCTGAAAAATAATCGTACAGCTCCAATTTCAAATGAAACACATCTTGACAGATTACAAAACAATATAGATTTATTAACAAATTTCTGGTATGGTTTAGGACATGAACTTTTGCACAAATATAGCTTAAATTTAAAATTAAATGGCCTTTTATTTAGTGATCAGATCTGTTAACATAGCTGCTTTTAATCGTCGAGTACCTAGGATTTATTTTTGATTTTACTTACGGTGATTTCTTGAACCTCACGTTATGGCGAACTCTGCTGAATAACGCTTCTGTTTATATTACAGCTCAGTGCCTCGATCCATTCTTCATTCGTGGCAAATTTCAGATTCATAAAACTTCAAATACGATGGCTGCTCAGCACACTGGTTTTATATTTTCGTAGCACAACACTATATTTATTTAACAATTAGCAACATTTATTCAAGGTACGTACTTTACCTTTACTATTTTCTTCAAAGCACATTTACTATTATATACAATACTTTCCTTGCTCGTTGCAACTGGAAATTATTCTTAAATTCCACTTGGAATAATTTTATGGTATTAATAATTTTAATTTAATATATTTTTTGTTTTTTAGGTTTACAAACCCTGTTTTAATATTTACGTGAACTTGAGAATGGACTTCATTTCTTTTGGAAAATATAAATTTAAAATTTTGAGGTTAGGAAATTTCTTATAAAATTACATGCTGTCGCTTTCAGCTCTCCATCCCAACTAAAAATTAAATATGGGCTTTTTATTGGCCTAATCTGACGTTTCTCCAAAAATCATGACACTTGATTTTTGAAATTTAAAATATGAAAATTTAATTCTCTTTTTATTTCTTTATTATACCTTATGGCTCTAATTTTATTACTGAACAAAGATATAGAGATGATTAGCTTTATTTTGATATACCCTATGGCCTTTTGTGAATATTTAGAAAAATTACAATTGCAACAATTTTTAACAATTTCTCTTATATAACTAATTACAAACATCTAAAACCACATACCAGAGATTATATTAAGAAGTAATGAACAATTCAATACTATACTTGCATGACTAAACACATTTAAAACATTATTTAAAATTGCCTTTCGTTTTAGGACTTTGTTAAACATCATTGGCTGGAAACTTTTCAAATACAACAAATTACTTATAACTAACTGACTGGAAACAATAAATAGATGCTATTCTTCTGACATAGCTATAAAAAGTTCAACAAATGGTTTTTATTTTGGAAAAAACTTCATATTTGTCAAAGTTATATACCCCCTTGGACATAATGTTACACATACACCTTTTAAATGTTCTTACATTTTGATGCTATAACGTTGTATTAGCTCACAAGGTGAGTGTCTTTCACTTTTGTAGTTTTAAAGTTAGACGATGCACTTACTTCGTAGAACTGATTAAAATCTCAGATATCGTAGAGTTTACGCTACTCAAATTATGAAAGTAATTTATAGCACCTTTTTCCCAGTGTTCATGATTGCTATCTTACTTGTAGCTATTCTATGACTAAATTTACTATATTTGTCTTTAACAAAGTTTATAATTTTAATTAATAACAATAAAATTTTATTTTTTTCTAGGTTACCCAAAGGTTTTGGTACCTAACATCATTAATCTTTTGGCTCTGGTTGCCATGCTATACACAATAGTGCTTCTGATGCTTATCCTAAATGGAACAATGCTTTTTAACATAACATAAAGTTCTATATATATATATATATATATATATATATATATATATATATATATATATATATATATATATATATATATATATATATATATATATATATATATATATATATATATATATATATATATATATATATATATATGAAGCTCCATGTATCTTAAATGAAGATCAAATTTAGATGTTTATATGATTAATTCAAGTACTTGTTAGGTTTTATGTCAATTTCTATTGTTGAATAAGCAAATTTCGTGTTGTTTTGGAAAAAAACTCAAGTTTACAATTACCCCTTCACTTATTAGGGCAGTCGAAAATCTAGGGGTAAATGTGAATAATCATGTTGTTTCTACGACGTTTATAAAGGTTTTGAATTGGGCAATTGTAAACAATTCGCTTTCTAATGTAAATTCCTACGAAAATTAAATTGATAAGGCCATGTTCACAATTACCCCGTCGGTGGGAAACGGGGGAAATATAGTAAAAAACTTCAAAATTTTTTTATATAGTAACAGATTAATAGCTATTTTTCGAATACATCAATAGAAATTGGAAAAGAGTAGAACATTTTCCGTGCTCTAAAGTTTACTGTGGGTGTCGGCAAAATTGCTAAAACCATTTTCATATCAATTGCACTAGTGTCTCCATCTGTCATCATAAAGGTACGTGTTTGATCATCTAGAGCATGAAAGCCTGTGACGATAATTTCACCGTCCTCTTCATCAATCGAATTGACAACGCAGACATACCTATACTTAGTTTCATTTCTGTATCCTCCAATGAATTCAACCAACAAAAATGTGTCTATTTTGATATTTTTAAACTCCAGCGTGACGTACTCCATATTATGTTTCTCCTGCTTTTTAAATTTTGAAAGAGGTAAGTCATCCTCCTCCATTGGAGTATCATTTCTTTTATCATTATTTCCACTAGTTGAAGCTTCCTCAGTATCAATTTCAATTGGTGATATGGCAGATTCAATTCCAGGAAATGGGATGTCATCATCGGATTCATCTTGAACTAAATCATTTTCATCAATATCTTCGCTTTCTGATGAATCTGCTACTTTCCTTTTTCTAGAATTTTTAGTTTTCTTTTCAATTTTGTTTTGTTTCTTTTTTTGTTTGACATTTTTAGGTTTTTCAGTTTTTGCTTTCTTTTTGTCTTCAGCTTCTTTCAACCTCTGAAGAACTTCAGGTGTCGTTAGTACCTCTCCATATTTGGCTTGTTTTAATCTGGGAATTACTTTTTTAGGCATAGTTTGACCTACTTGATCAGGTTTGTAATTTAAAGCTTTGATACTGTTATAAAAAATTTCTACTACACTTGTTACCTGCAATTAAGTATGATCAATTGCCTTCGGCGGTTCAGAAGAAGTGCTTGGCTCATGTAATGTAGTGTCTTTATCTTCTGTTTGGGTAGCGGAGTCAGACAGTCTTTTTTGTTTTCTATATTTTCGCAGAAGAGCGGGGTCAAACTCGTCCTCTGGAAATTTTGTAGCATCTACGGGGCAAAGGCCAGTTGATACAAAACCTGAGATAATGTTGGCAGGAATGATTCCCGACATCCAGACGTTCTTTAGTAGTTCAGAGAATTGCGCCTTTGTAATTCTTCCAGAAGATAATCCCATCTGAGTTTTTCTATATTCAACTAACAATTTATCCCATTTGGTTTTAACAGGCCCAAAGACACATTTGTCGAGTGGCTGTATTTGATCTGTAAGATGACTTGGAAATTTTACTAGTTTTACATTTTCCATCAGTGCGTTTTCTACAATGCGAACACTGATATGGCTGCAATGACCGTCATATAATAATACAGCAGTCTGATTGGTCAATCCCTTGCTTTCACGAAGTTTCTTTACATGTGGAGTGAAGGATGTACAGAACCACGTGAAAAATTGTGGCTCCTCCATCCAGCCATTCTTTGATGTTGCGTATAATGTGCCAGGATATGACTTATCACTAGTCCATCGGGCTTGAACTGCTGCACCTTTAAAAACATATAAGGGGAGGAAGGCAGGATCCATCTGCTGATACACAAGCTAAAACAGAGATAAATTCTCTGCCAGAACCTCCTGATATTCTCGATAGACTTTTACCCTTTTCGCCAATAGCTCTTAACCGGGAGGGATCTGTACAAAAACCTGTTTCGTCAGCATTAAATATGAAGCAGTTTTTCTCTGGATCAGTTAAATTAGAGGTTTCCATTAATGCTTTCAGTTTTTCATAGAAGTCGTAGACTACTTCGGGATATCTCGCTGTTTTACGCAATTTTGTAAATGTTCTGGCTTTTTAAAATACAGCTGTGGGTGTCTATTAATAAATGAATAGTACCAGTCTGGGCCCGGCTTATTATCTTTGAAAGGAGTTTTGATGTTGTTCACTGACACATAGTCAGCCACTAATTGAAACAGCTCATTTTTGTCACAGGGATATCCCATACGGGATCTAGCAATTAGACATTTAACAATTTGTTCCTCAACCTCCGTTGAAAGTGCTTGCGGGCGCCCGGCTCCCATTTTATTAAGTGGAATATTTCTACCTTTTATTCTATGAAAAATAACAGAAATCGGGATATTGTACGTTTCATGGGCTTGTCGGTACGTTCTGTTTTTATTTACCACATCTGAAACAGCTCGATCCAGGTCCTCAATGGTATAGGCAGGGCCGTTGGTCTTTTTGATATATTTGCGAACCATAATGCTGTGTAAAAATAAAAATCATCTCATTAATTGTGCACTAATTAACGTTTTCAATTGCCCCATTTTTTTGTTTTGAATTACCCCTAATCTAATGAATATTACGGGGCAATTGTAAACCTCACGTACTCTCTGAGCATTTATAACCTCAAATAACACTATTTGTTGACTTAAAACATGTATATTACGGGTATTGATCTATAACTTACCTATAATTCCACTTTATAATTTTTACGGAAATTATGCTTGACCACTTGTGAAGCAGTTTTTAGAAATATTTGCACTCTTTCACGTAAAATATTGCAACACTTTTAGTCTGCTGTTTAGCGCGCGCTAAAGGTCCAGCTGGCTAAATTCAACATAACAGTCTATAATTCCCATTAGTTCAAACGTTCAAGAGTTCTATTTCATCGAAATAAACATGCTGTTTACATTTATATTGGCTATCGATCTATCATGATTTGAAGGTGTAATTCAATGCAGGTCGGGGTATTTGCCCGCTGAGTAGTTGTTTCCTTCAAATCATATTTAATCACATTAGTTTAGTCCGCCTGGGCTAGGGGGCGCCGCTCTCGGTACTTGCTGTGATGCAAGTGCTTACCCGCCACAGAGACATCGAGGATGTCGGTCGGATAGTAGCATTCAGACCATATGAGAAGTTTCATACCTCTCACCACTATTCACTTCACCATAGTTAGTATATAACTAGCAGGTTGGCCACTATCATTTGTCTGTTCCATAACCTATGGCATACTGAAGAGAACAAATAAGTTCGAAATCGATCTATGTCTGGTTAGGAATTGACAAATGATATTGGACTATCGATCTATCATGATTTGAAGGTGTAATTCAATGCAGGTCAGGAGTATTTGCCCGATGAGTAGTTGTTTCCATCAAATCATATTTAATCATATATATATATATATATGTATGTATGTATGTATGTATGTATGTATGTATGTATATATATATATATATATATATATATATATATATATATATATATATACATATATATATATATATATATATATATATATATATATATATATATATATATATATATATATATATATACATATATATATATATACATATATAATATATATATATATATATATATATATATATATATATATATATATATATATATATATATATATATATATATATATATATATATATATATATATATATATATATATATATATATATATATATATATATATATATATATATATATATATATATATATATATATATATATATATATATATATATATATATATATATATATATATATATATATATATATATATATATATATATATATATATATATATATATATATATATATATATATATATATATATATATATATATATATATATATATATATATATATATATATATATATATATATATATATATATATATATATATATATATATATATATATATATATATATATATATATATATATATATATATATATATATATATATATATATATATATATATATATATATATATATGATTAAATATGATTTGAATGAAACAACTACTCAACGGGCAAATATCCCGACCTGCATTGAATTACACCTTCATATCATGATAGATCGATAGTAGCATTCAGACCATATGAGAAGTTTCATACCTCTCACCACTATTCATATATATATATATATATATATATATATATATATATATATATATATATATATATATATATATATATATATATATATATATATATATATATATATATATTTATTGTAACGGTCTACTTATTTGGGCTACCCTGTAGCAAGTGTCTTTTATGGCACTCGGTATCACTCTTCAATTTATCAGACCTGAAGGTATGCAGCCAGTAATACTTTTGGTTTTACTTTTGGTTTTGGCGTTTTTACTTCCTTAATAGTTATTCTTATCCAGCTTTGGGACTAGAATAATTCCTTTAAATAATAGGTGGAACTTGTATGGGACTTTACAACAATAAAAAAGAAAAGATTAAATTGTATTTATTTAAGGATTAAAATTTAAATTCAAATCTGTTAGTAACTTTTATCCAAGTAGTGGTATGCTGCAATTTTTTGTTTAAAAGAAAATAAAAAAAAACGAAATTCCCTTCTTTTGGTACGAAGCAGCAGCCATGCTGAACAGAAATTGAATTTGGCTACTTTTATATTTTTAATAAGAGCCTAAAGAAGATCTAAGGTATTTATGTAATTAATTTTGGTATTCAAGTTTCATAATAAACTCTCAGTACATAATTTTAAGCTAAAAACTGTTTTTAGGCTCGTCACCCCGTACTCTTGAATGCTCGTCACCTCGTACTCTTGAATGCTCGTAACCTCGTATTCTTATATGCTCGTACCTTTGTACGTATTACATTTACTGCTCTGAGTTCCTAGAGCTACGTAACTAGTCAACCCGAGTCCACCATTATTTGATAGCGTGCAGGTGGCCCGGTGAAGAATATAATAGTCAACTTATATGTTTTATTCCAGTCTAAGGCCATATAATTGTCAGCCAGAGAGTTCACTTTGATTTTGGTAGTGTATTCAGCTAGCAAGTTAATAGTTCAGCGAAATCTGTAAGTACGCTTTATTTTTACCACTTCCATTCCAACAAGGAGTACGTAATATGCAGAAGCACTTACCAAAGCTTGGTTCGATTGATTTCATTTGGTAAAAATAGCAATTTAACAGCTCCTGTGCATATCTAATATTTACTTCCTAATTCAATGAATTGTTAGCGATTTTACGCCTGCATTGTTAATTAAGTTGGTATTGTATTTCTTGTAAGAAATTTAGTTTAATGAAATAAATAAACATCACTTGGTCTTCTTGCCTGCGATATATTATGTGACTCGAGAAACAGCTGTTTCTTGATTATTTACTCAGGTAGCTAAAATAAAGAAAAACATATCGATGCTTATCTTTTATGAAGATAGGTAATAGCTACTTACCAACTTATATTACAAAGTAGTAAACGTAGGTAATATTTATTATAAATTATACAGTGAATTTTATTCTTCAATGCTAATATGTTATTAAGGAAATTAATAGATGTGTTGATACTATGCATTTTGCCCATGCCTTGTTTAATCTAAGCTAGGTTAGGAATTGTAATATTTTGATTGTCAAATGAATAGGGCGCTTACGCAAATGTTCAGCATACTCAAAGTTTATTAGCCATAAAGACTGGTGGTCAACGAACCAATTTACCTTCTCTGTGTTTAATAATTGTTACTTCATTTGTTTATATTGGTACTGTTTGTTAACGTCACATATACTCCATCTTGTTATCCCTTTGAGGATATATTGTAATTTTTTTTGTATATAGATTTACTAACCCCTTTTTTTACTAACAATCATTTATATTTACATACATTTTAAAGTTTACATTATTTATATTTAACTTGATTTTTTTACCAAGTAAATGTTTGATCATCAAATAACTTTTGATTTCTTTATTTTGCCTCCTTCTTTTTGTCAATTTAAAAATTTGGCTGGCGCCCAGGGTAGTTTACCTATTGTGTCCTGACTACTAAATATAAAAATACTAATTAAATGCCCTTACCCACCTCGCTCCCGACTATAAAAGCTGCCGTGCTCGGGTGACGCTCTGTTTAACAACTAAGGGCGTCGCAATATATATATATATATATATATATATATATATATATATATATATATATATACATATATATATATATATATATATATATATATATATATATATATATATATATATATATATATATATATATATATATATATATATATATATATATATATATATATATATATATATATATATATATACATATATATATATATATATATACATATATATATATATATATATATATATATATATATATATATATATATATATATATATATATATATATATATATATATATATATATATATATATATACATATATATATATATATACATATATATATATATATATACATATATATATATATATATATATATATATATATATATATATATATATATATATATATATATATATATATATATATATATATATATATATATATATATATATATATATATATATATATATATATATATATATATACATATATATATATATATATACGTATATACATAAAAAAAAAAATTTCAGGTTTTCGCGGGTGGTGAATGTCAAATTTCGTTTTCCGGGTATACTCTCGCACGTAGGTGATATAGCTTGGGAGGGGAAACAACGAATGCACGTTTTCCGAGCAGAATCTCATCTGCCATCTTCAGAATCCTAACCGATAACTGCTTACTGTGGCTTCTGGTTACTCGAACTGAAATGACGTTTTCTGGATCTGGCAGTTCTTTATATACTCTACCCATGTTACGCTCTGTTTCAAAGATCACATCTCGCAGCCCTCCGGCGTCACGTGC